>JALLOT010004427.1:0-10284 GCA_036939595.1 Thalassiosira livingstoniorum | reverse complement strand
TACTTGGTTAGTGATGAGTGATCAGCAAGATTCAATTTGGAATCTCCCTGCATCTGTGGATTGCTCTAGTACCAAAGAATTGAATACCAAAAATGAATCCAACTGATTTGCCATTTGTCAATTTGATACAATCGGAGATCATAATGAAAATAATCAGTGCACCCATTCTTGATATGCTGGATGCGTATCGCGTACTTCAGTTACATTGTCCACAATCCTACTGTTCCTCAAGCACCAATCCGCGAAATGATAATCCGGTTCAAAGCAAGGTAACAAGTAAAAAACGTTCAAATATCCCTCTTAGTACTTATAGCCCCATCAGTGTGTAATCAAGCGTTGAGATCACTAATTGAACCGAGTCCCATCTGCACTAGTTATTGATAAAAGTCAAACCTCCAAATTAAGGCAATTCCGACTCAAACTATACGTACTGACTTAATCGCTCTACCTCTCATTGTTCAAGTTAGGAAGTAAAAAAGCCACGTGGGAAATCAGTATTGACATATGAGACACCACACTCATCAACTAGTCTACGTGCCACAGACAGAGAGTCCGGGTCGCGTGGTTTTAGCATCCAAACGCCAACTGTATACATCTCGGCCAGTTGAAGCATTTTCTCTCTTCCCTCAGGTTCTAGCATTCCTTTGGTGTGAATAAAGAAAGAATGAATTCGTTTGAAAAATCCAACAAGCTGGTTTGTTTACATTTGTTTGAAATGTTTTTTCTTACCAGGTTCGTACTCCATATAGACCCCATCTAAACCTCCTCCAGGAATGACATTTTGCTTTATTCCTTGAAAGTCATCTGCCAAACCAGTTGTGAGGTAACCTAAATTATATTCTTTCCATGCTGTGAGAACGAGAAGCTTTGGAGGAGCACTAATCTCAGAAATTGCGCCATAAGATACAGATTGCATTGGTCTCATTCTAGTTGCTCTTTTCTGGCGAGTTGTCATTCTAGTTCTCCTGAATCCCATCGTATCCGAGTCGTTTTCTGGTTTTCCTTCCGTAATGCCTGCCAAAGTACCTTGACTCTTAACTTTAGCACCCATGTTGGATGGAAACATATTGGAGACGGCAAATAAATCTGCAAGCTCCTGCATTACATAGGTGTCAAAAGACATAATGACAGCCACTCTGGAGAGCAAATCAGGATGTCGCCTGAAGAGATTCATGAGCGGATCAATAATGTCAGAGTTTCCTGGTTTGACCTAAATGGCATGGAGAGGAACATTGCTCCAGTCAGACAGCAACACGAGATTTTGATTCACATAGGACAAGTGGCCAGCGGTTCTCACCTCAATTACCAACTTTGCATGGTCTCCGATTGCCATGGCACTTCTCAATGCATCCACTAACAATGGAGGACGTGCACCATGTTTCAACGGCATACGCATTATTTCAGACAACGTCAATTCCTTTACAGGGGAGAGCGTCTCATTCATGCCCGAGAGCAGAGCGAGGCGGCGGAAGTTTTCATCATGTGCCATAATGATTTTTTCATCTTTTGTCGCACCCTACATGATATTTTGCATCGGTCAAATTCCATCGATTGGATGAAGCACTGCCAAATAGGATAAAATGAGGGTGTTAATCTTCTACTTACCACATCGCATTCACATAGATGCACTCCTGCTCCCCATGCATACTCAAAAGACGATAGAGAGTTTTCGACTGGGCGTGTGGCAGAATCATCCTTTTCACAGTGCTGTGCACAATTGTAACATGAGAACAAAGAAATCATTCATCATATCAGTTTCGATAAAAATATTTTTCAATCATTTCCTCGATAGAAAAATTATTGTTCAAAATACTTACAAAGCCACGATGTGCCACTAGTGCACCCAACTCTTTATCACTCAGCCCTTTAGACTTTTCCATGAACCATAAATATTCATCTTCTCTTACAGCCTCGGCGTTTGGCTTCGATTTCTCTTGTGCATCAGTTTCTTTTTTGTCATTGCTTTCATCTTCGTCTTCTAAAAACTCTCGGAGTAGGACCAACTCTTCTGTCATGGAAGTTGTACCAGTTGCATGGTAAATCACACTGGCATACAGTTCTGGAAGCAGCCTTTTTATTACTTTAATTCCAGGACCTTTCTTTCCTGCTTCGTGTAGTTGTCGATCTCTTTTCTTTGCAGCACGCAAAAGAGCCTCAGCATTGAGGTTGGAACATTCCAATAACGCCTTGATATCATCAAGAAGATCCACAACGAAGCTTCGTCCTTTATGCTTCGTAACAATTTTAACGGCGACACTGAGGTCTTCGATGCTACTTTCTTCATTTTCCTCATCAATGCCTTCTTCTCCATTAGCTTCATTTTCTTCCAAAGCAGCACCAAGAACTAATCCAGACATTTGGCGAAAATGCTCTGAGAAGTTGGAATTGGCACGAGACAGCTCCTCCATCCAAGCCGCATCGAAGGTGCCATCGTCAGTGGATGGGTTTGCAAGATCCGTGAGTTTCTCATAATCAACAAAAGCGTAGGGAAGTCCGGTGAAATTGCACGAACTTGTGCATTCAGCTGCCGCTTTGAAATGGAATGCAAATTTCCCCATCGTTGTAGTCTGTGAAGTCCGTAAGTCCTTTCTTCCTCCTCTTTTTTAGTGCTGGTTTTGTGACTGAGAGTTGGAGTAAGTGTGAAGCCACAATCCGTCATTCGCAATGATAATAAGTAGAATACTTTCGCCACCACCTGCCGCCAGCACTGAACAAAAGTATTGTACAGAGGCTTTAGTTCCACCACCTATCTAAGTACTTAAGTAGATACTTAACCACAAGTTACCACCATTGCTTGGTGCTTGGTGAAGGGATGGGAGAATGCGATGATCGATGGGAAATTGGGTTGGATGAGGTTGGATCTGGTTGGATGTTGGATCTTTTGCTATCTTTTGCTTATCTTTTGCTATCTTTTGTGCCAGTTTTGTGCTGTTTTTGTGTGGTGCATTATTTTTGTGGATCTTTTTATTGTACTCCTTCTCCTTCGCCTTGGGGCCTGGAAGAGCCGAAAAACAAAAAAATATTGGCGAAATATTTTAAATTTTGAACATAAATAAAAAAGGAAACCTCAAGTATTTCCAATTTCAACGTCAAAGAGAGGTTGTTTCAGTAGAGCAATTTTGGAGCATTGTCACCATGGCTAACCATGATACTAGATCATACTTACATTGAGAGGCTAAAATACTTGAAAAATATCCACTTGGGGAGTGGATCTCAAACTCATCTGATCAATGAAATTCAAAGCTGGGATTTGTGGAGCACTGTTGTGGTTTGCAAATTACACTTAGACTCATTGTATTACACATTTACAAATAATGCTACAAATATGATTCTGTTTTTAGATAAAGTAATTCTGCATTATTTTTATTTAGGAGAAGAAGAAGAATTGAAAGTTTTGTAGATATGAACCAAATTCTATTAAAATAATCATATTCAAATAAATGGAAGTGTATTGTTTCTATCAAAAAATATTTCAAAATGATAACATTAGCATTTGTCAGTATCAGTTTACAAATATCATATTTGGAAAACTAATATTGTTGATATGAATATTTTACTGAGGTGCTGGTTTATTTACTGGAAAGATTAGAGGCCCTTTATTTTATGGAATTTACTAATTTCATTCACTAACTTGTTGAACCTCCTTAAATATAGTTGTGTGAGGATGTAATTTGCAAATCTTGAGAGTTCTCCTGTAATAGTTTCCACACTGCTTGGACAAAATATCCCTGTATCCCAAAGACCATAATGGAGTACTTTCTCCTGTACTTAGGATTCCATCCACTTTAGCATACCCACATTACACTATGATTCATCATAAAATTAAGGGGTCCTGCATAAACAGATGTAAAAAAGTGGTTCAAAATGCAATTTTGAGTGGCCTAGAACTATTTTAGAGTGTAACTTAGACATGTTAAGCCTTTTTGAAGAAAAACAACATATTTTTGAACTTTATGGGCTCTTTTATAACAAAAAAATTGAGATACCTTGTAACTCTCCTACAGCAATTTTACATAGGAATTGGTACTAAATCTAAAAAGATAAGACTGCAGTGAAGAAGACAGAGATTGAACAAAAACTTGTTCAAGACAAATGCATTATTTATCAGATTTATCAGATAATCAATTGTATTTTAGAAAATGAAATTGTTGAGGCATTACTGTTCAGTTAATTGGTTGTAAAAATGCTACACTCATTGTATTTCATAATTCAATTAAATATTTGGATGAACTTCAAAAAAATCACACTCAGTCTTGACCAGGGATGCGATTGTAAATTTCTGACATAACCAGTGTTGTCTCCAGGAGGAGCCGTCAAGATGCATAAATTTGGAGAATTTTGTTGAGACGTCCTCTGTTGATTTTCAATCTCCATCTTCAATTTATATTCCTCACCTTAGGATTCTGATGGCAGTGCATTTTTACTGACTTTAAATTAGTCACAATACTAGCAGGTGTGAGTTTGATATGCATTCTGGGTTTCATGAAGCCAGTTACCACTCTTCCTATGGGCACAGCACCTACCCCATTTATTTTGAACACCTTCAAAAAGAATATTTTTGTGGGAGTAAGGGTACAAAGTAATTAGGGAACAATCAAACAATTTATGCTTTCAGAGCTCACATCTTTAAGAGGCTCACAAAGTGGTTTTTCACTGGATGCTTCAGGGGATGGATATTGCCCAGAATCTCCAAGATTTTCTTGGGACCAGTATACCAAGGTTGTTTGAAGAAAAATGAGAAGAAGGTACTAGAGCTGCAACAGTGAAGCCATTATTGAAGTAATAAGCTGTTGTTGCTGTCCCACCTGGATATTGGTACAAAAAAAGAATCTTGACTGGCTTGTATCAAATCAATTGGAGGTACCGTGATACTTCTTTGGTTTCATTGAATCTTGCTTTGGAGTAATTCACAGGATTTCATGTAAAAATCAAAGATTTTTTGTTGATTTTATTTAGCTTGTCATTTGGTTCAATGTTAGGTAAAACATTAGAAAAGTTAATTACCTTTTTGTCCATCTTGTTTACTACTACTTTTACTTGCTTCACGCTCAGTGTATGCAAAAGCAAGGCAAGTTCTTGTTTCTGGTCCCACAGAAGTTTCAAAAGTCAGACAAAAATGCAAAGATAAGAAGTCAAGACAACAAATTCATTGCATAAAATCAAGATATCTGAACAATTGATAAATAAAAATTGGCCTTCATGAGAGATCAAAATAATTGTGGGAGCAAAAAGTGTCAAGTTCAGCAGCAAGTAAAAGTTAGTGTGCCATTGTTACCTTCAAATCTTCCTTCAGAAGCATCAATCACAAGAACTTACACATCTGCCTGTGATGTCTCCTTAATCACATTCTTCATGAAATTACCTATCATGTTGAAAAAAGTTTGAAACACAATCCATTAAATTGTATAAAAAAGGTGGTGCATTACATAAATGCACTTCAAGTGATCCCAACAGTACTCACAATGACCCGATGCATAATTCACCAAAAACTCAAACTTGGGTGTATCAAACTTCCACAGTGCAATATTGATAGTTCCAACACCAATGCATACTTGAATGATCCTTTGCCCAATTCTTATGCCTCTTTTTTGAATTTTTGGTGGTATGTTTTTCTGTCCCTCTGAACTTGTAGACTAGATGGCCTATTCATGGTGTTGTTTGAGATTAGGAAGCCAAAATGCTGCAGAAGGCCTTATGATATGCCTGCTGTGGTATTGTAGTGGAACAACTTCACCTGTTGTCATTGACTTTCCTAAGACTTGTGCTGGGTGGTGGTGGTGCTTAAAAGTAATTACAATGGACATAGTCAGCAAAAAGACATAACAACAAAAGAAGAGTGCTGGTGTACAGCAGAGTTTGTAGCTCAAATTTTAAATTTGTGATAGTGGACAGCAGATCAACAAAATTGTTCTGTCAATTGAGGTTATTGGCTGGGATGGCAATCAAAACAAAAATATAGCCAGCATCAGCAAATACTCCATACATTCAGTGTTGAGGAGGTAGGGGTGATGAATGGGGTGTGGGGTGTTGCTGTTTTGACCGAGAAGTGGAAACTGCCATTTGCCATTGCAGCAATCTAATTGCCATGATGGCACACCAACAGCAACAGTCTTTCAGTTTACAATAGATGCAGATCTCAAATACACTTAAATGAATAGACTACTTACCACTGTTATTTGTGGGATATACTAAAACATCAGGGCTGTGGTTGGGCATAGTTTGTTGTCATTTCAGTTGAGCAATGGCAACTGCCAATTCAATGCTCATATTAATGGTGCCGTCATCTTGAAAAATGGTTGTAGTGACTTTTGAAGGGGTTTCTCTGCATGATTTTAATGTAGTAAATTTTTTTCATCAGAAAATCAATCATTATTTGATGGATGTTCTGACAATAAATTTATTTCAAGTGTTAAGCCGCTCAATCTAAAATTGATGGATAAGATTGAACATCAATGTAATTGAAAATTAGAAAATTGGTCAAGTTTAGGAGATGAGAATTACAGAATTTGAGTTTTGCACATAAGTTTGATAAAAATAGTGAAACCCTAAAGTTTCAGGAGGAACCTGAAACCCTCAACACAGCACCACCTAATCAACTACCTTATGGACTAAGCATAATCTACCTAATATTATTATTTCTTCATCATGTTCTTGTTCTTTTCTTTTTTTTCTTTTTCTTCCTTGCATTACAAAAAAATCCTGCAAAAATAAACACCACTCACAACACCAGTGCAAAACACAGGACATTATACTTTTCAAAGGTCCAACTGCAGTGTCACAATAAAAATTACTACTCTAGGGGAAAATAAAATGGTTACAACTTGGTACGTAATAATGAGAGCATGTAAGGAAAATCCATTGATGATCAACACCAAACAATCAAAAATACCTTTAAGATGAGAAAACATTTGAATTTTGATGGTCCATCTAAACTGTCAAAAAATAACTCTCTCAATTGTTGCCCATTTTAACTAATTTAATATTTAGATAGAAATAAATCAAAGCTCATAAAAGGCATGGCCATCCAAAACCTGTGAGCAGGCAACACATAACCTATTAATTTGAAAAAAATATCAAGATATTGGATATTATTTTAGAATGCAACTATCATCAAGCCTCATCCGGTCTCATCAAGCTATTGAAAAAAATACATTGTGTCACAGCAAGTGCACCTACATGACCAATGATGCTGTATATGTCAGTCACAAAAAGTTTACTTATTCCTATGTTCTGGATGAATCTGCGCCTGCTCTTGAACCAGCAACCTTGCTACTGCCTACTTAGGATCAATTTCTGCTGCCAGCTGCACTATTCTAGTTGTTGTTTCAAGTGGTTGCTGTCTAACTTCTGTTAGTCAAATGTAGGCTGGAAATTCATGCCAGAGCCTCTCCAAACTGAGTTGACAAGCTGTTTCATTATTTTTTACATCAGCAACACTTACTCAATTACAATCATGGATAGCACCATTGGAAAGAGCAGAAAAAATAGATTTTTTTAGGTCTGATTTGCTAATTTGATCGAAAAAGTAGTAGGAGTCTCAGATCACGGGTTTTGGATGGACATGCCTTAATTGATGACATTTATTCCTTATCACAAGTTTGTTTGAAAGAGAAAAATATGATCAAGCTCAAGTTGGGTTTGAGACCACTGAAACAAAAATTTTGTGTTGATTTGAAACCCCAAGGAAATAATGATGAAAAAACACAAAAAACTCAAATCTGAAAACTTGATTCCATAAGTGGCTTCAATTTGTCATAAGCACACAATTATCAATTAGGCAGAGTGTTAAACAAACAAAAATTGACAAAGTGCAACAATTATTTCTGTAGAATCAGTCATAATATATTGCTAGAGTATTTTGCATGTACTTAGTTGATAGTATATCTTTTTATACTGCCCTACAAAATGACAATTGTTAGTCTTGATATATTACATTTATTTTCTATTTTAATATCTTCCTCATAATGCAAATGTGGGCACACCAAGTAGCAATATGTTGTAGAAAAGGATGTACAACATCATGTCTATGATGAAATCTACATATATCACTACTCACACCATGTTACAGGATAAAGCAACTTACCACTGTCAACATGTGGAACATGGAAACAACAATCACAAAATTAGTGGTACAAGTACCAGTAATCAGCAAAAATATCTGGATGTGTGCCTGATACACTACTAAGAACACTAATATTGATGCTCTGCCAAAATCTGAGCTCTTCCTCATTAATAACAAAAAATGTAAGTAAAAAAGGTATGTGCTGTACAATCCAGTAAGTAGTTGTACATTTTATGTCAAGGTGATTGGACTCATATTTGCTGGAAATCTAGATTCAAACCAACCAGTTGATCAAAACACAATTTCTGGCTTTAGTATGTGTGTGGGCTAAAAGGTTTTGAATTAGAATTCTGTTTGAATTTCAAGCTTATTTTCATGACTTTTGTCATTTTGGTTCAAATTGTCAGGCTTTAATTGAATTTTGGCAAGGATAATGAAATCAATACAATCAATTTCAAACAAATTAATGGTTCCAAAACCAGCAAGAAACAATGAGAGGTTCTAACATCTCAACAAAAATAATAAACAATATCAGACATGGTAANGGCAAATGAAAACCTCATATATTTTGGTGGGAAAGAAGAAATAATTGATTTTTTACTAATTTTTATCTTTGATTTGATTTTTATGTTATTTTTTATTTAAAAAATAATGGTCTAAAAATGTATTTTTCTGCTGAATTATTGATTGGAGCTACCAAATTACCTCCAGTTTAGAAATTTTACTGGATTTCTTTTTAAATGGAAAAAGAGCTACATAGTATTAACACTGGGTTTTTCAACTTTTGGCAACAACTAGAAAATTTTACTAACAATTTGTTTTAGAAAGTGATTTATACAAAGGTGGTTTAAAACTAGACAAAAATAGGTATGTAAATATTATGTTTTAGTTATGTTTTCTTTGATGAATTTGGAGATTCAACTACTAAGGTATAAATGTATTTAAGTTGGTATTTTTTAAACTACTAGATAAACACCTAGCTTTCCAAGATACAGTATGGGTTTAAATAAAAATAATTCAAACTTGTCATTTCTGCTCTAGGATAACCACTACTAGACCCTGTCAAGTTCCTCTAGATGATAAGTAGTATCTGGAATTGCATGTAACAAAAAACTTTTCTATTCTAAAATATGAACAATGATAGCAGCTCTGGGTCCCTGATGACAATGGCAAGTTCCCCATACACATCAAAGGCACAAACTTTTATCCCTGTGTATCCAAATCTAAACAATATTTGTTAAAATAATGTCCATTTTAATTGTCTGGTTTGATTTATCATTGAAACTCTTCTTTTTCCTCTCCATCACATCAAAGTCTTCATTTTTGTGTTTTTAGTGGCCGCTGTTAATGTTAATAATATACAAAAGTTATTGCAATAGATGACCCATCACCTCAAAATATCAGTGACCATCAACAAATGAAGAAAAAAGAAGGACATTTCCAATTGTCCATAAACACAAAATTTTGATAATTTGTCACAGCCTCTGTTTCCTAAAAGTCAATAAGAAACAAAAAATCAAAAATCATTTTCAATTTGTCAAGTGGAAAAGATCCAAGTTCATTCCTTCTTCATCAGTGACATCATAACAAAACTACCATTCTACAATGGGATGGAAGAGATGAACAGGGCAATATCATGATCCCTGTAAACATCAACCCATACTCTCCCCAATTTTTTGATGTTCAATCTTCTTGACAAAGTTGGGTTCTTACATCTGTCTTCATTTGTTCATTTAGAGTCTCTATTATAAAACATCTGCTTGAAATCCCAAATTTACCAATACCACATCGGAAACCCCTTTCGTGCGTGTTATGGTAATATTTAGACCTATTGCTTATTCCCTCTAGCAACCATCACTTTTAGGGTTTCAAAACAAACGTAGTACTGGTAATACATAGGTACACGAAGGAGTTTTGTAAAACCAAACATTGGCCTTCGTGCATGCACAGTTAATACCTTTCATTAATATTGTTTTTAATATTTTAGTTTTTCAAAAAATAAAGAACAACATTATTACTGAGTTTTGGTATTATTTAAGCAACCAAAATTCAAAAAAAAACATTACAAATGGTTTTAAATTCATTAAGTTTTTTACTAATGCCCATTGATGAGAGGCTTTCTACCTCATTAAAGTAACAAAAACTGTAAACTGGGTTTACAATAAGAAATATTGGTTTTAAATAAAAAGAAGCATTGGTTTTCAAAGCACTAAGCAATTTCA
>JALLOT010004426.1:0-10281 GCA_036939595.1 Thalassiosira livingstoniorum | reverse complement strand
TGCCCATAAAAAAAGACCGAAGGCCGTTTGGGGGCAATATTTCAAAAAATATTTTCGCCTTTCAGGAGGCCGAAGTCCGCCTAGGTAAGGTCAGAAATTTTTTTTACGCCATCCCCCTGTTTTATTTGAAATTTTCTCATTTTTCACCATGGTGATCTCCCATCATCATGAGTCAGCGAGATTGTGCATCAACCATGCATAACCTTCCAACTAAACTTCCAACTTCCAACACTCCAAGACAGTCCGAAACCATGGCCAAACATCAGCCATTATCGGGCGCCTTCCATTCTACAATAGTATTACCGAATATTGTACCAACGACTTCTACGTGCTCATTGACGAGAAGAATCTCGTGAAGAGAGACAGTGAAACGTTGCCTTGGTGGCCAGCGTGCCTTTCATCGTTTACGATCATCTTTTGAGATCTACTTAACGTGTTGGTGAGCGGCGACTGGCGAATCTTTGGCATCTCAACTCATTCAACGAATGGCGAACGAATGCCGCCTCGAATCCCAAGCTATCCCAAATATTCCAAACGGAGACAAAGAATAAAGTCCAACCCCATTCCAACCCATTCCAACCCCCAATACCATCCTACACCCCCCAGCATCCGCCAGCATGAATCTCATCGACCTCCCCGATGACCTCCTCCACGCCATCCTACGATACACGACAAAATCGCCAACCCTCATCGGTCACTCGATCTGCCATCTCCGCCTCCTTTCCAAACAATGGCAACTTGAATTGGACGAGGGGCGGAAGGATTTATGGGAGCTGGCATTGCATGATCTTTCGTATGACTATCGTCGTTGGAATTGTAGGGTTCAAAGTTATGGCAGGGGTGGGAAAGGTGGAAAGGGAGGCAAAGGAGCATCGAACAAGAGACGAAGGACCGATCAACGAGATCAACCTCTCACAAACCCCACAAACCAACCAGACCGACCGGAACGACAGGAGCCCACCGCCCAAAACGATTCTACCCCACGAAGATCCTCCCGTCTGCGTCCCACCACCCCCCAACAAAAATTCATTCACTCCTACAACCTCCTCCTCTACCGCACCGAATCCGCCCACTCCGAACTCACCGATTTGACCTATCACCCCACCAAATCCTTGACCACCTCCAAACTGCACGCCCTCCTGCACCATCATGCCCCCGTGGCAATCAATCAGAGGGTGCGCACCGGCGGGACGTTTTTGGTGGAAGTTTGCAGGGCGCGGTTCGTGACGGAGCGGACGATATTGAATTGCGTGAGGGTGTTGGTGGAGGAGTATGGGGCCGATGTGAATTTGGCGAGTTTGGAGGGGGGTGCCACCACAACTACTGCTAGAAGTACTAGAACTGCCGCTACTCCCTTGACCACCTCCACTACTGCGACTGCCACGACTGCACCATCCACGGCATCCACAGCACCCACAACGTCCAATGCATCCCGCCAGAAAGTACTGTACCCACTCATAATCGCAGCCGCCAGAGGAATGCCCACCGTCGTCAACTACCTCTTAACACTCCCCACACTCCCCAATACCAAAACCAACAATACCAACACTACCAATACCAACAATATCCATACCAACAATGCCAACAATAACAATGCCAACAACATCAACAATATTCTTACCTATTCCAAAATAGATCTCACCGTCAGAGGATCCTCCCAATTCCGCCTCTTTTGCAATCGGCACAAAAGCGTCAAGGGTGCGAATTTGACAGCGTTGGAGTTTGCACTAAAAATGAGGGAGGAGGAGAGGAGGCACGGAGCGACGGAGGGGGATTTGAAGGGGTTGAAGAGGGTGATTTCTCTGTTGGAGAAGAAGAGTACAAGGATAGATGAGAGTAGATGAGAGTACATAGGAGTTCGAATTGAAATTGAGGTTCACTTGGTTCACTTGGGGTTCACTGGAATGATTCGCAGTCGAAATTTCAGAAGAGATGTTCTGGCTCCAACGTGTTTATCATCGCTACGGCCAAACGGCCAAGTGGGTATCTACAACATCGGATGAACTTTGCTTGATGGAAGAAGGAATCCCAGCGGGAAGTTTCGAACTGATACTGTCGAACTGTCGATGCAAGGAATGGTTGAATTTCATATCCTTCGGGTATGTTCCCGCGACAAATCATGGCGGAATACTGTCAATAATTTCCACATTGGAATGCAACGAGAATCGTTGGCATTTCCAACACGGGCAACGGGTCTTTCTTTGCGTTGAATCAACAGCGAGCAACAACCACTGTTCACTCGCATTGGGGCAAGTTTCAGAGTGAAGCTTGGCGTGCGACCTCGAACAAAGTGTGCAATGATCTAATCAAAAAAAAACAACAGATTCGAAGGAAACAGAATTAATATTGTGTTTCATGCAGCTGAAATTCATTCTGTTATTTTTATTGCAACCAAAAAAGGCACGTGGACCACAAAGTCAATTTTTGAAATTTGTGGGGTGTTCCCGAGGGATCGAGGGAATATTCTTGACGCAGGAATTTGAGTGATTGTGATGGATCAGTACAAAATTTTGATGTGTCACTTGTAACATCCATTTATTTTGCGGGCGTTTCGACTTAGCAGGTGGCGTGAGTTAGCGCATGGAACCTCAAATGCCAGTGCTGGAGTCGTCAATGGTTCTGTTGAGAGAGGATCACTTGTTGTACAATACTTAAATTGGTGGTGTTGCTGAAGTTTCACTTCTGTTTTTGTGGAGCTACGGACGCAATATTATGTACGAGCATCAGTGCACAGTGCTTGCGACAGTGAAAAATATCAACGAGAACTCAAAATCAAGCAACAATAAATCGGTCCCATTTTAAGAACTTCTTGCATTGAATAACATGGTCACCATGAACACATCTAATTCTCGTTCCAGCTCTATCTCCAATGATGTTTCGTCGGGAAACGACGACGATGAGGCCGAGAAGGGATTACATCGTACATCTCAGCCTACATCAGCTCCATTTCTGGAAGAAGTACCTGCAGACGAAGCTGCGCCGCTACCTCCTGATGTAGCTGTTGACATCCGCGGTGGTTGTCACCCTAGTGAATCTTCGAAGGAAGTAGTGGCAAAAAATAAGGCAGCAAGAACTGTTGAATTTCAAGAAGAGAGGGACGTCAACTCAAAAGAAAACGAAGATTTGGAGAGTGCAACGTTACCTACGGCCAGTGGGTGCTGCAACCAGGAGCAGGAACTCCCTTTCACATCACCAGACTCCTCCGGTCGACCTCCACAAGAAATTGAAGCCACCCTTGTCCGTTGTTCTTGCCAACGGAGTAGGTTGGGATCCCAAAATGTAGTATACGATGCCGTTGCTGTAAATGATGTACCCGAAGTACAGAGAAATCATGCAGAAGAAGCCAATCGGGGTGCAAACATCAACGATCCACCAGCAGAACCTTGGTGGTGGAAGTATTGTCAATCCTTCGTCTTCAAGAGTTGTCTGTGCAATGTAATAGTGGCATTGGGAGCAATTGTTGGTGCTTTCACAACCTTGCAAATGAAGGGTGGTGTGGAGACTGGCTCGGAAACGAATGCTCCCGTAACTAGCACCAAGGCCACTTTCTATCCTGGCGGAACGGCAACAATTGCGTCTCCTGCTACATCTGAACCAAAAAAAACAACGGTTGCAGCAACAGATACAGTTGGTGAGCATTCACCTATTCCTTCTAGTGAGATAAGTCGTACCACATCAGCAGCATCAACAACAACTACCATTGCGACGTCTCACACAATGTCAACCACCAGATCGTCAGATGCACGAACAACAACAACAGATGGACCGGATACAACGACATCCGCACCTCCAACTGCGTTTCAGTCTCCGGCAGTGCCATTCAATCTCTATTTCTGGGGTGATCAATCACATTTCGGAGAGAATGGTGAATATTACATCCGTGGCCCAACACTGGCGAATAAGAGTGTTATTGGTGTATCAGCAGGTTACTCTTTTTCCGCAATAATACTCACAGATGGCACAGTTCAAACTGCGGGAAAAATCGACAAGGATTACGGACAATTAGGAGTCGTTGGCGCGACACGGGGAATAAATCCATTTCGAAATGTTTCGATCGTCTACGATTCTCAAAGTGGTTATGTAATTGAGCCCCCTCGCTTCAAACAAGTTTCTGCTGGATTGAATCACTTGTTACTCGTCGATGATGATGGTCATGCATGGGGTACGGGGAGCAATGGGTATGGGCAGCTTTGTTTGAGTGATTGGATTGATAGGATGGTTCCGTTCAAAATTGCTGTCGACGGACGCATTCTAGAAGCTCATGCAAGCAATTATCATTCGTTACTTCTTCATGAAAATGGCACTGTGTTCAAGTGTGGGTATCTTCCTTTCGATGCTGACGATTCATCAACGCCCTCCCCAAAAGTGGTTGAAGGTCTCGGGTTTATTGAACACGTGTCAACAGGGATTCGACATGTACTCTTTCTGTCACTAGATGATCTTCGTGTAGGAGGGTATAACTCCAAAGGCTTTGGGGAGCATTGTGTCAACTCTGATGACTCCTCTATTTCTAAACTTTCTGATGTGAATCGAGATGAAGTTGTCTCATTTGAGGCCACAGCGTTTTCTTCTTACATTTTATTCCAAAATGGCTCTGTTGGGGCATGCGGCCACAACATGTTTGGCCAGTTAGGAGACGGGACTCACTTAAACAAGACGAGAACAACTGTCCTCTCACCGGTTCAAATCAAAATGATGGGAGTAGGACCGACGTCATATTCTGCTTTTTATCTCGGTGAAAATGGGATTTTGTATGCTTCAGGCATGAATGATAGAGGACAGCTGGGGGTGGGCGACACTAGCAGCAAGAGCGTTCCAGCAGCTGTCAAAATGAACAATAATGTTGCATTCGATTTTCTTTCGTCAGGAAAATATCACACACTTGCCATGTCAAGGACTGAATCGAATCAATGACGAATTACCCTCATATGTATTGCTAAGGATTTCGTAAACATCGTGTATTGACTTGGAGTGGAGGTCGATTCTTTTTCGGCCTGNAACAGTGCAGCAGCATTTCAAACTTACGCCGAGAGACCACCGTAACCATCATGCAGACGGTACTTGACAGTACGGACTGGGGCCATAAGGATCAATAGGGAATGTCAACAAACAAACGTTCTTTTATAATCGTGACTCGCTCTTTTAATCTTATTAATCAACAACATCTAGAACTGATAATTTTTGAACTTGTTCAACCTTGTTCGTAACAGCAACAGTGAGGATTTAGTTGAATATTTAGTGAACGGAGCCTCCAAAGACAAAATTGCAGTATAATTTCAACTAATGAAGTAAATCATGATCAATCAAATCAGAAGACCAAAAAACATTTCTTACTTGAAATTCGAATAAGAAAGTCATAAAATTGTGAGATTTTATTTTTCCAAGAGAAAACAAGTGTGCCCTTGACAATTTGAGTTTAAATCATTCACAAAATGATTACACTTTGGATCAGGCATTGTGAGCATAATTTATGAGCTGTTACTGCTACCTCATAAGATTGGGCTTATTGTAAACATTCTTCAAAAATTGTTGCTAGTGAAAAGCAGAGCAAAGAGAATTAATGTTGAATCAAACCAATAAAGGGTTCGCCAGTATAATTTACAATAGTGCCCCTCTACAAGAGTCATGTCAACACCTTATCGTTAATGGCATCTGCCTAATTTATCTATCATTTCCAAACCACCCCGCAAATGCAAATCTGCGAAAACACACAACACCCTTCATATTGGTCTTTTATTTACCTTTCACTGCTGCCAAATTGATTAGCTACTGGTTTGTCATTATCCATTGTCACTATTACAGAGTAAAATTGCATCTATGTTCATCCCAAAAAAGTGGTGTGATATTGTCTTATCTGAACCAAATTTTACCTTGACTTACAGATTGCTTTTTGATTAAGGTTGTACTGTAGGTTTGTGTCATTACATGTGACACCGGTTCCAGAACTCAAAAAAGTTATGACTACATCAAAGTTGGGTTAATATTTTGAAGATTGTACTTTGTACTAAGAAAGGATTTGGTATTTTTTGACTGAACATTATGAGTATGAAGTTCCCAAGCAGTATTTGTTAGTATTTTAATATTCTTTGTCTCTTACCATATTCTTTCGTAGTATTACTATTAAAAATTGTGATTGTTTTTGAAACATTTACACATACCCATAGTAATTTGTTTCAACATAATCATTGAAACCATCACAAGAACCTTGGTAATATTTGTGACCCAACTCAATTCATTGTATTTCACTTTCAGAGAATTATATTTTATCCAGAATTCTTCAAAAATTGCTACAGAGGAGAGATAATACTATCAATACCAGAACATGAAAACCAAATGGTGTATAAGTGAATACCATCAATACCAAAACATGAAAATCAAAGGGTCTATAAGTGATGTGTGCATGATTTCAAATGTATTTAAATTCCAGATTGACTATGGTGGACATGGAAAAAGGACTAAAAAAGTTTGGATCTCTACTGGTTGTGATTTTGTTTAATGACTTCAAATACTTGATGCAATTATAGGGATTATCACTTGAAACCATGCACCAAGGGAGGTTATAAGAATGTATAAAAATTGAAGTACAAAAAAGCATCAATCTACAGTAAGCACTTTTGAGCTAGAACTTGTAGTCATGTTCATTTTTTTTTCAGAAATCAGGAGGGTATAGGAATTCACTATATCAATACCCAATGTTTGATAAATGAAGGATTGATGAAAAAAATTAACAATAATTATCACAAATTCGGCTACAAATTTGTTTTAGGTTTTCTTAAATTTAATACCAGCTGGATAAATACTTGCTCAGAAATTTCCAGTAATTGAGTTTTTAAAACATTTCAAGCTTGTTCTTTTTTTGAAATATGCTACAAAATGCTTCCATTTCTGTGCCATTTATTGTAAATTATTGGAGGCAAGAAGTTCAATTAAAATCTGCCCAACAGTTGATTACTTAATATATTATTAGTAATTATATCTACAATATGTTACACCCCAGCATACAAAGGGAATTCATTAAAACATTGTTCCATTTGTACCATTCAACTACTACTAGTACTACTAAGGTCTGCTGTGGCAATGGCACACACCATCAGTGACACCACTAGATGCCAGGATTGCCCCAAAAAAAGAGTTTTATGCAGCCAAGTCTACATGCCATTTAGCTACAAATAATGAAAAGAATGAATTTTTCAACATGATAAATGCTTCCCAGAATCCTCTTATTTTTAGCTATTGTGTTGTGTCTAATATCTACTTTCCCTTGTTGATGTCTTGATTGCTGAACATAGATTATTATTTTGGAAATCTTTTCATGTGTGAGGTATTTATTGACTCACCTGTAATTCTCAGCAATATATAAGTTGACAATATCATTTTACAATATTACTATGAACTTTTGGCTAGAAATCTCAGAGGTTCATTAAATTTCAAGCCAGGACATAAAGATTTGCATACATATTTTTTTTCATAGCCATTAATAAAATTATGTAGGAATGGCTAAAATGTGTCTCTAAGTATTGAAGAGCATCATATTATATATTGCACCTATCAAAAATGTTTTTAAAAACTAAAAAAAATGTGTGTTATTTTTGAAAAATGAACAATATTTAATATTTCATCATGCCATTATTGAAAAGATGCCTATGATTTGTAATTATGAAATGCCAAAGTTAAAAGTTCCCATCTTTAGTTAAAGAAACTTCAATAACAAAGTGTATAGATCCATATTCCACATATGATTGCAAAATTATTTAGTCTCTAATTTCATATCAGCAAAATGTCTGTCCTATATGTAGGCCTGATAGTGACAGGAGATAAATTGAATTCACTTGAAAAAATAGTGAAAATGCAGATCTACATTTCTTTGCTTCGTATACATTTTTTCAAAAAATAGAACTATTTTTTATTACTTGTTAGTGATGTCAGACATATTTTATGTATCTTATGTTATAGATACCAGCTGATATGATGATCTAATGCTATCCATTGGTACGCTATCAACCATAGCATAGTGGATAAAACATTTTTGTAATATTCTCATATTGTTGACCCCCCAACCTGGCTTCATCCAACCTGAACACATGGTGTGCAATGTAGTGTATTAAAGATCCACTGATTTTATCAGCTTGTTCCTGCTACAATCTGCAGTCTGAGTGGATCCCATTGATATTACCTGGCAGATGAGGTACATTTGGGGGGGCACTAGCCCCTTGTTCTACTAAGTATCATAGGGGTGAGTTTTTTTGTAAGAAAAACTAGTGAGTGGAAGCGCTGGCTATCACAATGTATCCTAATATTAGTTTTTACAGCATGTAGAGAAATACTAACAACCAATGTTGATTTAATTGGTCCATCTCTCTACAAAATTGGTTGGATCCATTGAAATTTTGATTTGCAATGGAGTCGGAAACTTCTTACCAATACAACAGAATTAATGATCTGACTCTCCCCTTTCAAAGAAAAAAATCAGGTCAAAAGGTTGAATATTCACTGATCAAAAAAATTTTTACTGAAGGCCTCCAATTAATAGGTAGTGCTAGTTAAAAATTGATATCTATCTAATAGTGTAGAGTTTAAATGAAGTGTACCGAGGGATATCCACAATATAGGAAATGTCATGCTCAATTGATTTACCATTTTTCAGCTTCTAGAATGCCCCTAGAATATCTTGAAGTGAGCAGCTAATTTCTGTAAGCAGTTATCACTGTAATCTTTCTCAGTGCACCATGAATCATTGGTGTTGAGTTGGTGGTGTTGCATTTCCTTATTAATTACTCCTACTAGTAGAAAACCTTGTTTGGGCATCAATTTCAATTTATTGGGCATTTCTATTGTGAACTGCTATTAAATTTGGCGATTCATCTTTTATATCCGTGCATCTTCCACGTACGTGTAGAAGGCTTAAGTGACGGCATTGATTCGTGTTTTTACACGGACTTAGGGATATAAGTAGTTTTCGTCAATGTAATAGATTGGTACTCCGAAATCGAATTTTTTCGAGCTCAGAGTATGGGTAATCAACTTTTGTATTCAGATTCGAAGTCTATGTGATATGGCACCATAAGTAGGACAAGCCAACAACTACAAGCTTACATCCTTGTATCCAAAAACATTCTACAAAATTCAAAACAAATTTGGATTTGATATTTAACTGTTCATTTAATGATTACATGGTCTATTATGAACAACGAACCTGATACTGATCCCAAAATTTCTCATGTGATATCATTATAATATTTAGATTGTCTCTAGCTAAAGTTATAATTAACTGTCTCAGCACTTTTGGGCTCTGAATCAATGACAAAAATCAACTGGAAAATCACTATTACTAAACATATTTTTTAACATTTTTTAGTTATTTTTGTAAATTCTTCATGTAAATTTACAAAAAAGTTTTGAATAGAAAAATGATTTTGACATTCAATTTAAAATTGTATCAACCTAAGCATACCTCATTGAAGGCTGTGCGAGATGGTAAAAAAAAAGTAAATTGTGATAAGAAATAGATTATTTTAGATTTTTTTATTCATAATATTTAATGTTCTCTCTCCTTCCCTTTACAAAATTTTTATTTATCTACTCAGCCCATCTAACACATGAATATTAATATAAGCAGCAATATAGTTTGTTTGGTATTGATTGCAGCAACTGTCGAATGATACACTTAGGTCTTGTAACTACTTGCTTCTACTTCTACTTAGTAGATGCTGCATCAAAACTAGAACCAAGCACCTGCTACCTGCTAAATTTCTATCTGCTTCAATTCAAACATCCACCACCACTCCAAAATAACATAACTTTTGTCTCCATTTGTCATTATGATTGAGCAGCCACAATGGCATCACAATCAACATAACCAAACACCACACCATCATGACCAAACTTCCATCTTATTTATTTGTGGCCACAGACATTAACATATTTTTAAATGTGCCTTATATATTTTTTGCTATTGGTGTTCATTATTAGTGGGGGGACTAATCCCACAGGGTATCACAAACCACTTTTCATAAGCATGTTCCTATTCCCAAAAATACTAATCATGAGTCATTCATAAGTTTATTTAATATTTTGATGAAATCAATCAGCTCTATTTAAAAATTGAGTTCCTACCACTTGAAATATTTTCAGCTTTGGAAATATGTTGGTAACAAAACACAAATTGCAAAGTAAGTTTGAATACCAACAACCAAATTAATGCTCATAATTAAGAAATTTCTGTGTATAATTTTTTGATATCTCTATCATGAAATTAATCCCACAAGAAATCTCTCCCAAAAA
>JALLOT010004425.1:0-10287 GCA_036939595.1 Thalassiosira livingstoniorum | reverse complement strand
ATAACAAAATTACACGTTTTGTGGAATACAAGAAAAATGTCCACAGATGACTACACACGGAGTCTTACTCCTTTGTATTCCACGCCAGTGGGTGGAAAAAAGGCCTTTGGCCTTTTTTCTCGCCCGCTGTCGTGGAATACAAAGGCGTAAGACTTCTTATAGTACATCCCTCCTACTATGTTTTTCCACTGTTGCCAAATTTAGTACACTTCTTATCATTAGATATCATCATGTTTGATTTTTTATTTGGTTCACTGCTTTGTTGCCTTTGCTAGAACTGTCATATTTTTGCAAAAGCAAAGGTTTGCTTTATTGCCCTATGATCCCTTAACCTTGACAAGATTACTCTATTCTTTATATGATAGCACAATAAATATACTGCAATCTTATTTCTTTCAAGCATCAAGACTATTAATGTAACCCTTATGCATGCATCTATGATTTTTACTTTTGCCAACTTTTAACAAGTCTAGAATTTTTTGTTCTTTGTGTGAAAAAAGAGTGTTGTACTATTAGCAGTGTTCTGATGATATTTTCATCACTTCAAGTTTTGTTATCTTCGCACATAAAAATGTAGAACCTGATCCACAATCACTCATTGGTCTCTTCAAAAAAATATTTTTTGAGTTGGGATATGGGCCTTAATTGTTGCAATAGTAAAATGAACTATATTTTTTATTTGTGTATGAAAGTACTTTGTTTCAGTAAATCTTGATTTTTGAGAGATCCAACAATAGAATAAGTCTTAAATCTTAACACTTAATCAAAACATAATATTTTATTTGTTGACTAGTGACATGATTTGTTGATTTATTGGTCATTCACTAGTTGCAATATTCTTTCATCTGGGATTTTAGATAGATAAGAAATAATCCTGATGCTACTCCATATAAGCCAATCAATTTACCATGTTCCACATTTTGTAAAATTCAAAATCAATTGAAATGATTTTTCCTGTCAGTTGTGCATTTTTCCCCAAATATGTATGTGTTTATTCACAAAGAGTGCAGTCACTACCATTCCCATGCCTATCAAGCTAACCACATAAAAAAATTATCCCCACTTGCCACAATAATACATGTGGTAGGAACAATACCAAAGTACCGCACCCTGGTAGGTGATACTAAGTAAATAGTACTACCACTGAACCCCACCATCTGATGTCTCATTGCTCATCCTATTGATACTGACAGATCCTGACCCATCAACAGAATGCACTCAAATTTGCTGGTGTTTCTTTCAGAACTGTTAATTTCAGTCCCCTAACTTCAGTCCTATTTGCAGTCCCAGAGTGACTGCTACATATACACTTACCTATCTGGTAAATAATTTATCATTTATTTGTAACCACAAATAGGGATAGGTATTAGGAAAAGTATGTAGGTACATATATTATTGGGGTAAAAAGATCCAAATCTTATTATAAAAACATTTCATACCTACCATTCCATTTTTTCCCAGATAGTATGAGGCAATGAAATTTACAATTGATTTTAATTGTGTAAAATTGCTAGTGAATTTTACAAATTATGCTGATCATTTATACAAGAATACCACCAAATGATATGGAGAATAAATGTAAGGAAAGAACCCTCACATACCATAGATAACTAGATCATATATCTTCTCCATCTCATTTTATCAAAACATGTGTAACTAGTGTGACTGTTTTTCTAGTAAAATGCAAAATAACAAGCAAATCAGAAAAAATATTTCTTAAACTGTTTGGGTCTTATTTTTTTAGCATACCTCAACTGCAAAATGATGTATCATACTTAAGTTTTGTATCAATAGGAGTAAATTTGGGTATTTTTTTGCATCCTCCAAAGTATTTGTTAAGAACATTGACATTCTACCTCCCTGGAAAGTTTGATTATTGCGGATTAATTGGTCACATATTTTAATTAGGGTTTCATTGATCATGTATCACAGTTAGGGTTAGAGTTGTCACACAGCTTTATGGTTGGATTTCATATCACCTGGTTAAGGGGTGTGATGTCTAGGGACAGTATGGCTGATTGATACTGCTTTAAACCAAACAACTGAGACACAGATTTGAATCCCAACGTTGTCCTACAAAGTGCAAGTCATTAGTTGTGCAACAAGCAAGTCAACCATTATGAGTGCAGGTGTCAGCCTGCATGAGTCATCAGATAATTCTCAGCATCAGGGTATATGCTTTTTCTAGATATGTTGTCTTGAGGGCATGTACTTCTCTTAGATTATGCTGCTTTTTATGCTGATGATTTTTCTAGACATATTTGACCAAGTTTGGGCTACACAAACTCATAGGACATTTTTCCATAGGAATTCAATTTTTTATTGCCTACCTTTCTCAAATACTATGTAGGATTCTACACAAAACATACCAGGAGTCCCTTTGGGACTGCAATCAGGATTGCAGTAAAAGAGACTGCAATCAAAAGTTTTGAATTTCTCCCTTCACTTTTCCACCTTCCACACAACAAAACACCATCTTGTCTTCCTTTTTGTTTGTAAAAATAGTCTCTGACCGGCACACCTAATGAATGGTGCCAACAATATTGATGCTGATGTCAAAGTTGTGGGTGTTGCTATTATCTATTTTTAACCCTTCATGGTTCATTAAGTCCTGATAAAATTCAAAATAATTATTCATTGTACTCCTAAATTCTAGAACTAGTGATCCCAAATTTTAGAATTAGTTATATACCTAGTGTTTAAAGATGGTGAGGATCCTGGTAATGTCAATTGTGTTGCTACCACAGATCTCTATGACAATCAACTACACAAATTAAAGACACAATTAAATTGTGCCATACATGGAAATCAGCCAATGGACTTGTGTCTCAGAAGATACTTTTGCAGACTACAGCCACTATTTGTGACCATGACCATAGTCCTTTCACTCTTTCAGTAAAGAATGTTGTTGTTGCTCCTACTTACTTATATTGAAAGGCTGTCTGTAGGGTCAGCCTACCAGATTTTCTGAATCCGGCCAATTTTAGAGCTACAACGAGTTTGAATGCATGTTTAGCAATGTTGTGAATAGGAGATTGCAGCTGTAGCATGTGGATTAGCTGAAATTGGATATTCTTGAACTTTCAATTATACATGGGAATTAGTACTATTTCTACACAGGGTTTTCAGGAAGCTTATGCATCCTTTCATTATGGGCTTTCAACGCGCCGCCAATTTAAAATCATTTAAGTTCTTTCCTGTGTTGACGGCGAAGCCGATCCAACTGACAACAATGGATATGGCATCGGTTTTATGGGAGGTACGTCCTTTTTTATAAGTGTTCTTTCCTGCTACACGTGTGTGATCTGCTGCATTCGATGCGGCTAGAGCCTGTTCGTTCAGGTGGGTGATGTTTGCTTTTTCAGTGATGTTTTTTGGCTCGATTTTGAGCTTGCCATTGTCGTCTTTGTTCTTTGTAGCACATTGCAATTTTTTGTGTTATTGTTTGAGCTTGTTGTGTTGTTCTTTGCTCCTAATTTGCATTATTACTTGTGTTGTCAAAAGAAACCCAGTTCATGCGGTGATTTGAGTCGCTCGAGCATTGTCTCAACTTAAAAGGTAAGCAGATGTGTATTGTGGCGTTTCGTTTGCTTTGGTTTGTCTGTTGTCTGTTGCGCCAACTCATTCTACCGCCATTGACAATTGGAACTCTCTCTCGTTGCAACAGATCGAAAAAGGCATGGGGTCGCGGGGTTCCAAGAAGGTGAGATTTTCTATCGCCGACAAAGGCATTAAGTCAGTGTTCTTTTGACTTTGTTATTCCTTATTACTTATTTCTAATCATATGTTTGTTTGTCGTCATGCACCCTCGCAGAAAAACGTGCAACATTGTTGGGTTTGTTGCTCGTCTTATGTTTTGACCCTTTTCGAGCGGAGGCACCATGGTATGTTTTTCTTTGACACTATTAGTTTTTTTATTTTCGCATCATCTCAATGCAATTTGTGCCCTGAATCCTGGATTTGTCTTCAATCAGATTGTCCCATTTACCTCACCGCAATCAAGACGAGATTGGTGAAAAAGGTAATATCGAAAAGTTGTAAGTGGAACCCGTACGAGCGTTTTGGTTTGCCAAGTGAGTCCTTTGCATGATTGTTCGCTGAATTGTAACTCCCTTTCTAACTGCAATCCAACTGCGTTCACTTGTTGCTCAGAGTAAGCAGTTTCCAGGTTCTTTGTCTTGGCCAGATAATCTTATTCCTGACGCTGCGAAGCACGGTGACAATCGTCCAAATGGATAGTTTCAAATTTTTGTCATCGAAATGTTGCAGTGTGGAGTCAATACTTATAACTGATGTGGCCATATAAATTCGATGTCACATGTGTGGCTGTATGAAACTTACAATTTCATTGAAGTGGACCAGTAATTGTTGTATTACTCAATGACGAGTTAAAAATCTTCTATCATTCTTTGTTTGCAATTGTCCATGTAGTAGCTAAACTAATGCAAATCTACTCCATATTCATAGCTTCTAGTAGCTTTAACAAGCAAAAAAAAGACAGTAGATACCCTAGGTACCATATGTTGTAAACACCCCAAAATGAACGATTTTCGAAAACGTAATTTTCAGCAAATCCACATGCAATATCCTTTTTCAGCTTCCGAAGACAATCATTTTTCATACCATCACTTTGACATTTTTGTTAATATTGGCCGGGTTCAGAAAAAGGGCCTTTTTGGGGGAGGCTGACCCTACAGACAGCGCAGGAAGCACAGACATAAAATAGGAGCAAATGCACTCCAAACTCAACTCCTAAATACAATCTCCAAGAGCAAGAGCTTTATACAAGTGCAATACAAATACCTGAGCTGCTACTAAAAATCATTGATTCCACTCATTCTCTGATCCCCAGGATTGGCAGGGAACAAGGACCAAAGACTATGCTAGCACCATTTGGCATGTTGTTTTAGTTTTTATCCCATGGTATTATTTGTAGCCGAAGTGAACTGCATTCTGAGCAGTGTCAAAATTTGCCTTTCAAGGAGGTCTGATGTAGTTGCCATTGGATCCAGACATTGGTGTATTGATTTTACAGTTAGAACAATCAATGAACATTGCAATGTCAAGGGGTAGAAAATTGAAATAGGGAAAACACAGGGATGTTCTGTCATTTCTGTGATGGATTTCAGGTTTTGACAATACCTTTCAATGAGTCTGTAAAATCTAGAAAATTTGGGTAGGAAACAAAATAATCCTTGATGGCCAATGACATTCCAATAACCACTGTCAAGATATTGTAACATCCATGGATAACCAATGCTCCATCAAGTAACATGGCCGCCAAAGGTTGAATTAACAAGTTTTTTTGTTATGTAGCCTGTTGTGTTTTTCATCATATAAAAACAAAATAATTCTTGCAAATCAAAGCAATGGTTAATGCAATGACCACGTTGTTGAAATACGGGATGGAAATTAGGATGTATGGTAGGCCAGTTGCAACAATTATGTCCCTGAATCTAAGTAAATGTAGTGAAGTTGCTCCAATGTAAATCTTGTGTTGTTGAGCACAGTTTTTATCTTGTTCTGGCTATTTATTTGTCAATCTTGACAAGGAAGAATAAGTAGATGCTGTGCATCTTTGATGAGCAAGATATCAAAGAAAATATGTTCTAGCATGAACCATTCTTGGACATAGTTGATGGAGGTTGAAATGCTGATTCCCTGGATTTGAATTAGGTTGTCAATAAGTTGTTCAGCATTCAGATCGACCAGTATGATAACATTGAACTGAAGCAACACTTTAAACAGCAGAAGAATAGCAATGGTATGGGTGGATATGTGGGATGCAAACCCATGGATGATGAGGAATTTCTGGAAAATGGTCTGAAATAGAACTTGACCGGCAGTAAATTGCATGAACCTGGTGCTGTCATGTCACTGTTGCTTGGGTGCTTGTCAAATTTCACTGTTGAGGGTGTGCCTTTTGCATTGGGGAGGCATTTGTATTTGTTGATGGGATGAAAATGGAATTTCTATCTGGGTTGGCCAGATTTTAAAATTGAATTGAATAATAATGATGGTGGTGCTGTTGGTTGGCAGGTGCACCATCCAATAAGAAAGTGTTGTTCATCATGGGTCAAACTCAACACACAGGGCTCAAAACAGGGCAGTTCTGTCATCTGGTTATAACAACAAAATTGGGACTGATAGAGAGGCCCTTAGAGGTAGGAGTATTTAACACCCAATTTCTGTGCCACATCACAGGGCAGGATTATTTTATGCCAATTTCAAACTGCCCATGCTCAGTTATTACCACTCTAATTTACTAAATGCAAAACATTGATTTTTGGTTCTCAGAGGTATATTATTATAACCAATAGGAGTACCCTAATTATTGGTGAAAAAGTACAGGGGGTTGAAAAGGCACTGTCTAAATTTTTTCAAGCCTGAAAGAGTACCAGCTAAAAAATCTTGAAAACATTCCAGATACTACTGGTATGCTTTCAAGAAAATCTTCAAATCTCCATCTTGTGCTGCCACGTAAGAGATTGGCCACGAACACAGCAGCTGACTGCACATGATTATGTACCGGGTGTCCAAGGTATTTTAAAAATGTACCGGCTAAACCAAAATGGCCCTAAAAGTATACCGGCTAGAAGAGCTGAAAACATACTGGGTACACTTTTACAAATAATTAGGGTATCTGCCTGCCTGTAGGTACTTGCTGGTATTGTACTTCCCTTCACATGAATAAATTTTGACTTTTGTGTCATATTTATTGTCAAGAAAAATGGTCAAAAACAGGGAAAACAGCATCAATGTTATTAGACTGCAGACACTTGAGCAGATATATCCTAGCAGAGTCTAGATGGCAGATAAACTTTCAGCCATTTGCTAATTGATTACATCACCAATTTTCTCCACTTTAATAGCTGCTACGTCACATGCAGCTAAGCTTGTCTATCTAGGGGGCAGGATAATTTTCTTGAGGGGCAAGTGCCCTCTGGGCTAAAAGTGGGCTCTTTTTTGTCCTTTTTGCATGTATCCATATATGCCTTTTTACAATTTATTTAAGCTGTTCAGTAGCAGGAGCCTTTACTTGGGTTGCCCCCTGTCCCCTAGATGGACAAGCTTTGGTGCAACCAAGGGGATAAAAACAGATTGGCAATTAATGTTTTTATCCTCTACAATACCTCAGGAAACATGATATAGCAGCTATTCAAACCCTTTTTATCTGTTACCTCAAGTGAGCGGACATTTTTCAAAACTTGCTTTGTAATGTGAATCAGTATGTCAATCATACAAAAGGAGTAATATTAAAAATAATAAAAATGCCAAAAGTCTAATTTTATTTTTCTTACCTTTCTACCTTTGCCTGACGTCACTCAGTTGCAAGATTTGTCATTTTGTTGAAAATCTTTCAGGAATCATTGGAGCCATTTGGAACAGTTTTATCCATTAAAATGAAGTGTCTGCTGAACTGCTCACCATGAGTGCATGCCCAAGTGGCAATAATGCTATTTACATTGCAAATTACAAACAAGCAAGAAAAAAATTATCCAATAATGAAGATTGATAGATGGCAGCAAATTTTTATCTGCTAAAATTCCCACGTGGAGTGCCTGTAGTCTTATATCTACCTAAGTAGTTACTCCTGTGTAGGAGTATGTAGTACTGACACCCCCCACACAATCCAGTAGTATCCCACACATTTATGATGTTGGTTTGATGGTAATTGTAAGTATAATATTGGTGGACAGTGAAGAATGCTGAGAAACAAGTATTAATATGTAATATAGGACTGCATGAATGACTTTGTGTAAATACACATGATGAAAGCAAAAAATAAAGAATTTCCACAATGTCATGGTTTGTACTGCAAATTCTCTGTGAATATTTGAGGATATGCAGTCAGTATGCAGCTACTTGAGCTGCTGCAGCCACAAATAGAGGATCAATGGAACCAGTATCCAGAGCTGGGGCTGTAACATTCCCATATTGATGTTGGTATATTGGTGAATATGTAGGTGGTACATGTCCCAGATGAAAGTCCAAATATTGGTGGAATAGTATTCGTGCAAGGGCTTTTGTAAAAAGGTCTGCAATATTGATGGAGGTATCACCTCTTTCCAGGGCAATCAAGTTCTGTTCCACCCATTGACAGATTGCACGGTTTTTGGTGCCAATGTGTCTTGTTCGTGGTGGAGTTGGTTTCTGGGCCATCTATATACTTATCCAAGCATTGTTAACTTTGAAGTCTGTTGTTGCTGCTTTTTGTGGGATTCCAAGGTCCCATAGAATACTTTGGTAGTAAAAAGACATCATTCTGCTGAAATCTATTGTCATCATAAATTCAGATTCCATCAAAGAGATTGCAACGGTGGTTTGTAGTCATGCTTTGTAACCCATGGCACTTCCAGCGAGCATGATTGTTGTGCCTCCAACTGGATGTCTTGTTTTTGGACAAGCATCCCAGTCTGAGTCTTAAAATCCATGAGTTTTTAGTTGGCTCTTCTGTGTGTGTGCTTGCTTGTGAAGAAGAAGGTCCTTGGTGGCACTGTTGACTTTTGGGAGGGGGTGCTTGGCCAAGACAGTATTTGCTATTGATCTCCAATAATGAATACCATCCTTTTTGTGACATAGAGGTATTTTAAGGCATTCTTCACAGTATTATAATGAATTGGGGCCAGGCATGCACTTACTTGTGCAGCTGTGAGGACTGCATATGAAGTTTTTGGTCTGAAAGTGAGCAGGGCATAGATCATTTCTCCAACTTTATTCCTGTATCCAATCCCCTCCTTCTTCTTAAGTTTCAATTGGATCTTTGGGTCTGGGTTGCCTGTTTCACTAATTAGTTACTTAATGAATGGTCCCGTTAGTAGTGGTGTTAGTCTGTCTGTCATTAGATTGATTGATGGCATCCAGGATTCTAGGTGGGGTTTGCAAATTTTGTTGATGTATGTTCCACATGAGGCTAGGATGAAGTACCTTGACTGTAGACTGTAGGATGCCAAGGCCATTGTATTCCTGTTGCTTAAGTGGGAGGCATACTATGGTGTTGTTGATGTGAGGTTAGGTTAGGTTAGGTTTATATTGCTACCACATAATGGTTTGACACCCACTATAGATAATAATCTAATAAAAACACTTTTATCAGGAAAAAATGAAGTGGAAAGAACAGGAACCACAAATTCCTGGGTTTTGAGACCAAAATCTCCCCTTGCTCAAAAATGTCCCTGTTTTTCATGTCTTTGCAAATAAATCATCCCCAAATCTGAAGCAGGAATCACTGGGGCTAGGTCCTTTGGGTGACTGTAAGATGCAACAAACTTTATACTATGGTACCTTCCACCCAACAGGTCCTCTTAATGAATTTATTAATAGCATTTTGGGGGGAAGTGAAATCTGTTTTTTGTTTTCTTTTATTTTTGGAGAGACACTCCTGCAGGATAAGGAGTTTCAATTGGGCAGCATGTCCACGAGTTTTTGTGAAGTCTCATTGACATTACTATCACCATCAGCAATCCCCCCTTCTAAAAGGAAGGAATGCTATGATGCCATGGCTATCTCCTTGGGAGGGTTTTTGAATTTTCAAGTGGTCAGGCTCCAGTATTTAATGGTGTGGGATTAATGGTCTTGTCCATTCCCTTGCTTGACACCCAAAATTTTCTCTTTGTGCAATCTCCATAACTTAATTGCTGCTCCAGAACTTTTCTCCATTGACTCCACATAGCTCCCATCAATGAGATTCCCTCCTCATCACCAGGGAGGATTGCCTAAAGTGGCTTCTTGTGGGGATATCCAATCTGGCGTCATTTTGCTTGACATTGAATAGAATATCTGCTGTGCATTGCGCTAAAGTTGCACATGCAAAATCATTGACCTGTTGCTGGAAGAGGATGCATTGTATGCATTTGTATGAGTTTCCCATAATCATAATTGATCAAAAATACTGATATTAGGCATATTCCCAATATCTTATACTGATTTACAAGTCATTTTAAGCATTGCATAAAATTGTTTCTTGGTGATGACAGTCAAATTTCTCTCATCAGTTATTTTCTTAATATTGTTGTCACATCATGAGCTAGGGGACAAGCAGCCCAAGAAGGGAGTCTTATAGTACTTTTGGGGTGCTTATTGCTTATACACTAAAGTTATGAAGCTGCAAAGGTTGGAAGTTGTCAGGTTGGTCATAAGAGGCTCACCTAATCAAAGAAAATGTACATTAACTTAAGAGCTATTCAGATTAAAGAAAATAATAGAGCAGAGCAGAGCAGAGCAGAGCAGAGCAGAACAGAACAGAACAGAACAGAACAGAACAGAACAGAACAGAACAGAACAGAA
>JALLOT010004424.1:0-10290 GCA_036939595.1 Thalassiosira livingstoniorum | reverse complement strand
CTAAATGATCATGCATCGGATACAACGGCGTAAATGCAAAAAGGTACCTTTATATGTTAGTATTATTTTGTTCATTTGGATTGAAAATAGTACTTTAAAATTTAAATGATCACAAATGATCCATTTTGCACTGTCTCCTGTAGGAGCGTTAAGCGTTGAAAATTCAAAATTGTTAGCCCTTTAAGAAAATCGTTCTACGTGGATTGGCCTACGGGCGAAACATACCACAGGGAATAAAATGGCCGAATTTTAAAAACTGATGATGGTGGGAGTAGTATAATAGTAGTACCATACTAAAAAAATGCAGCCACCACCGCACCGTCAATGTCGCGGCAGTCTGTGCTCTGTAGGTTTTTGCCAACGGACATGAGACATGAGGGAGGAGGGAGGAAAAAGAGGCAGGTGACAAACCTCTCCACCATGGCATTCCCCACCCCTTCCTCTGCTACCTAGTGACCGAATCTTCGAAACAAGCCTAAACCCTTTCTTATTACATCGGGATGAATCTTTCAGCATCTACTTTGGAAGGGTCTCCCTAGAGGGGCCAAACCAAAACCACCTCGTCACGAAATCGTTAGACCAAGATGCTACAGGAGGCGCCGCCGCCATCCCCAGCGCTTCAGCGGAATGGCACCCCGCTGCGTTGGCCAGTCAGTATTTTTCTCATTGGAGTTTGCGTCGTAATTGGTTTTGTACTGGATGAAAACAATTCTTTCAGTGCAATCCCGTCGTGGGAAAAGAAATCAATTGATTTTGGAGCAGGCTCGGCAAACAACAATAGCATTATTTCAAACGGCACTCAGAATGAAGGTGATGCACCCTACAACGAACCCCGAATCAAACTATGCAACCGTTTAATTCCATCCGAAAGAATGCCGTCCGATTTCTGGAATGGCATCTACAATGGCACAATTAAATTTGGCGTTTCAAATTGGAATCGAAACTTCAGCAACGTGCTTGTCCCATTGAAAAAAGTCTACGGTCAAACCGGCAATCAAATCAGAGAGTTTTTTCATGCATTTGATATGGCACGCGATAACGATATGGCCTTTGCCATTTTCCATGAAGAGAATTTCCCGCTGGAGTCTCCACTAATGACGTTGTGGCCCAACTTAAAGATGTTTAATAAGACCAATCCCAATTGGAAAGAAACAGTGGAGGATTTATTTGGAGTTTTGGTCCTCGGCTCTGAAGAGTCACATGAGTTGATACCGAAAGATGCGAATTTTACACGAATGAAAACGGGCCAGTTTTTCCGTTACAAGAGCGAAAACCATACACTTGAACAACGCAAGGCACATCGGCACTATTTGCTTCAAAAACTCTACAATTTAACGGCTCGGGAAATGGCTGAGAATCCTCATTCCGAGGGGACAATAGCAATGTGTTCGTCGGTCTACGCTTACTTTGGAGCGAAAGGGGCAACTGGAAAAGAGATCACTCAAAACTACACAGTAATACACAGCCGTCTCCTTCCTCAAAAATTCTTATATCGTGCGAACAACAAGAACGATGTGGACATAAACGCCAGTACCGATCTACCGCCAGATCTAATAACTTCAATTCTCACTCCGTTGGGTATGATGAATAGCAGCATCATTATGATCACTGACGGATCGAATCAAAATGCTAGCGATCGTCTAGCTGCCGATCCACTAATTGGGCCATTGTTTGAAATAGTCCCCTCAGAATTTAGCAGTATGATTAGCGATGTGATGTTGGCAATTGTGAGCAATGTATTCATTGGAAATCCAGCCAGCACACTTTCCTGGTTCATAGCCATTGCTCGGTATGCGTTGGGGATTGAGCATTCTTACTTATTTTACAGAAAGCGTGAGCTTGGAGAGGGGGACTGGGAATGGGAGACGTATTGTGATGAAGACTGCTTGTATGATTACGGCAGTTTCCATTGGGCCCGTTTTTAGCTCATTTATATCGATTTTCAAAGGCGTTTGTGCTTCATCTGGAACAGCAGAAAATGTGTTCCTTATATGTCATGTGGAGAAAGAATGGTTCGACTCAACTAAAGTTATCCTTTTCTTCGGAAGGTACTGCCATAATTTAATATTTGCAAGGTTAAGTGCAAGCATGTCATTTCCTTCAACAAGTACAAAGATGATCACAAACCTAATTGTGTAGATACTTCATTTAGGCTTGTACATTTATGTTTTTGTAATACGGTATCAACTCTTTCTTTGATTGTTTTGATTATTAATAAAGGCTAAACTGATTATTTTCTTTCAGGAACAATGAGTCAATTATTAAATTTTGGTGATTTTTTTTTGTTTTGGGCGATTTTTCCTTTTCCAATTCCTTTTATATTTTTGTAAGTTCCACATTTTTAATAACTAAGAACAAAGTTATGATGATGATTACTCTTGAAATGATTTCAAACATCCAATGACAATTCATTCAATATCAATGCCATAGAAAAAATGGCACTAGATTAGTGCTATGGCAAAGCTCGTGCCATATGGCTTCACAGTCCTTGCCATCCTGTGAAAATTTAGTGACATTTTTGTCACAATAGGACCACAAAAGTGAGCAGGATTGGTTATTTTGTGGCTCCTTCATGCATTCTAATTTATCACAGCACATACTCATAAACACAAAGAAAATCAATTAAAAATCTATTAAAATCAAAAACACAAACAAATTGTTTTTTTTTCAAAAACATTAAATCTGCTTTATAAAATATGAAATGCAATGAAAACTGTCACAAGGGATAAAAATTAACTTGATTTGATTGAGATTAGTATATCATTTTTTTGAACTTTTTGAAACTTTGTATCAAAAAGGGAGAAATTAAGAAAATACACATTTTGATAGAACAAAGATATGTTGTTTTGTTGTACATGTTTTAAATAATGTATTATGTTACCTTCACATGTAGGAATCATTACATTTGGCCACCGGTAAGTACTTGTATGTACATGCATTGTTGTATGTACTTATTTGATCTCACTCTGACTAGCAAAAAAAACAAGAAAGGACCATTGCATGGAAAAAATAGCAATGGCAAATAAAAATGACAATGACACATTCTGTGTAAGAATGGCACTGAAAACAATTTCATTGGTCAAAATTATTTGACACTTCTTTCTGTTTTTGAAAAAACAGTGACCTAAAAATTATTTTGTTTTCAAAAACCAAGAAGAAAATTTTTAAGCAAAGAAATTTGCCAATTGAACATTTTGTAATTTTAGAGATTCCCAGAAGGTTCCAGGATGAAGACCAACATTATCATCCAAAGCAAAAAAACCATGTTAGTGCTTCTTTTGTCTGTAAAATAGAAAAACTAAATAGAACACATAAACAAAAATGGCTCATACAGTCTCTAATCATGCTTTTGATTCAATCTACTCATAAACTCTATTGCTGGAGCATCTGGATACCAACTCCTGCTAAATTAGGTAAATCAACCCAAAGTGGAGACAAATCAAACCTTTGGTTTAGTGTCTTGGCCGATTTTCATTATCGGGAATAGCATAGCTGTGACACTTGTTTGTAAAAATAATCTGTAAGCAATAAAAAAAATAAAGATTGGCACACATTTTAATACCAAGGAGATTCAGGTCATTTCACCAGCACTCTCTGTCATTTGAATTTTTTTAATTAATTCTAAAACTTATCAAAACATTTTAAATTGATAGACTCCATGAAATAAGGTGTGAGTTTGTCATTTGAAATATTTCAGGTCCAGAGATTTATTGTCAACACACTATTTTGAAAAACCTAACCAAATTATTTTGGAAGTGTTTGTATTACTGCATCCATGATTGTTATTGTTGCTGTTGAGTGCATTTTGTCTTTGTTGTTGTGTTGTAGTAAGGGCAATCCTAAACATATCCTGAACACAATCTGCACAGAATAAAATAACAATTAAGTGGGAGGAAACATATCAGTTGCAAAGATAATTTCTTTACTCTAAAAATATTTTTACTTAAAAAATCTCAACCTACTCACATTTAAAAGAATTGATGATCTAGGTAGTGGAAGCTAGGTTGATAGAGGGAGGAACACAAACATGGAGAAATTGTAAGGACAGAAAAATATCACGCAGTATCTGTAAAGCAAATAAGTTAATTTTTCATTTAAACACTGACCTGAACCCCTTAGAAGCATCCCAAAAATCTTAAGTTAGGACCAAGGTACAATAAGCTAATGAACTTTTCTCCCATCATTGACTTCCATTGGCTCCAGACATCCCTCAAGTTAGGATTGGAAATAACTTCATTTAAACCCATAATTATTAAAACTGGTCACAAGCTTAAAGGAATGTAAATGTCATGTAGGGCAACATGATTGTCAGTTCATGGAATCATACTACACTCTTGCAATGGGAAATATGACATTTGTTGAGGATAAGGTCACTAAAATGTCTGTACCCACAAGACCACAAGACAAAAAGCCGTTAGATTTTTCTAAGAACTTAGTTGGATTTAGAGTCCTTTATTTTTGTTAGAAAAATATTTAATGAAAATTACCTACTAGTGTCTTGGTATTGTTATTATTCATACAAAGTTGGTACTAAAATCTGAAATGGAACAGGGCACCCCAAACAATTATATATTATTTCACTTTTTAGTTTAATAATTTTTATTGTTCTTACATTAAAGTGATCCTTATCAACTTTTAGAACTAGGTTTTTTCAGTCCTAAACTAAATCAAAATGTTTTTTTGTAGTTCTAATATCAATGGTGTCCCAATCTAATGTCACTACTAGCAACTTTTACATTTAAATGTTCAAAAAATAAGCTTGTTTCCAAGTTCATGGCCAATCACATGTATCAAAAACAAGGTCACTATGTTTCCAATGGCTGACACTCAAGAACACTGGTCATCAATCACTCACCAACTTATAATTGGGTATTAGACATGGGGATTATTTCAAAAGAATCCCAAATCACAACATAACACCTGAATCTTCCACAATTTTCCATGGTAATTGAAGTAATTGTTGATTATTGAATTGAATGGTTTTCTTTTTTTGCACATTTGTCATATGGTCTGAATGAGATCTCCAGGGAATTTACCTCAAAACATATTAAGTTTCTCCCATCTACCCATGCCATATGTAGAGTGTATACTGTCATGTCCAATTTGTCCTTAATTTACAACTACCTATTATTGCAGGAGGGGGGCTATCCATACCTACCAGCAGTATTACATTACAGTGGTAATATTGAGTGCTCTACGGGTGGATGCAAGTGTACAGATATAAGTATACCCAGTACAAAGTTGTTACATTATCAATATCATAGACATTCTAGAGAGTAATCTACTAAAAAAATTGTCACTAAAATTCATTTTCAAAATGCTTGGCAATTAGATGAAGCATGGGGTGTACATGGATTTTGTTCCTGCCCTATGCCTCTTATTTCACTATGTATGTTGATGTTCAAGTTTGAAAGTTAACCTATATTAAAAACTCCCTTGAAATTTGAAATGTCATTACACTACCAACATTGCCATACAATGGGATTTTTCAAAAATGCTACTAAACAACACCATTATTTCATTTGGTCTCTTCACACAAACACAATTTGTTATACAGTAGAACTTTTTGCCCAAACAGACATAACCATATATTATGTACATCTACAAAAGTGTTGATGGTAAGCCCATTGCCTATCTGTTAACAAACAAATATGTTTGGATGATGGTGCTCTTTGTTTGGAAAAAATCCAATTATTTGAACTTGAACACAATGAATATAATAGTGGAGTTTTCTGGTAGTATTTTTGAAAAATCTCATTGTTGGAAGAGATAAGTGGGTTGGGTTGGTCCACTTCAAAGTTACAAATCTGTTTTTTTTTAGGAACTTTGAAACTTTCACCCTCACAGCAAAATGGGATACATAGTAATTTAAAACAGAATTTTCCTGACAGCTTGATATTTTACTAGATTTTGCTAGTGATTTTGAAAGCTGTACAAAAATATTGGAGTGGTGGTATCATCTTAGCAATTTCTGACAGAAATTTTGTTACTGAAACATCCAGTACCAGAATCTACACAAGTGATCACCCTCCTTTCTATACTTAGTCACTATTGTTTTTCAATCATTTCTCTATTATGGATGCATTCTACTCATTCTAAATATGGTACCATACTAAGTATTTTTTATGTAAATAATATGATGATACCTACTAGCCAAGATAGATAATCTAGGTATTTTTCTATCTTGGCATGATCATGGCTAATGTCAACAATGACAAAATACAGACAATGGCATCTTGGTGGTCATTTTCTTGCTACCATCTTGACACCAACAAAAAATTGGTGTGCTGCAGATTTGATCGGAATGATCATCAAGATTGGTTCTTCCAAAAGTATACCCAATACCATGCCATGACCAATATATTCTTTTTCAGGATTTTAGTGATCATGTCCCATTCATGTCTTACTCACTTGGTTATGTATTTCTGAGTTTGGTGAATTCAGAAGCAAATGGTTTTCTTTTTCTAGCCCCCCCTATGAAAATATGCACCTCTCTATCTATCTACAATTCTCGAGATTACTTAGTACTTAAAAAATACAACACACTTTGAGTACAGAGAGAAGTGTCTAATTGGTCAAAATTTGTGTCCCCCCTGGCCATCAATAAATTTGGTGACATCTTTTGTATTTTTACACTGCTTCATGATTAAAAAAGTTATAGGGATTTCAAAACCTTCTGTAAATAGTTAGAGATGTAAAAAACATTTGTAATGCCAAAAATCTGTGCTTTGAAATGGGTCTACTTTGGTACTTCATTACTTGATCAAAATTCAATATTTTTAATGAAAAGAAAAGCATGTAAAAATCCGTTTTTACAAAAATGGCCTCAAGAATTTTTATTCATTTCCAAAGATGAATTATACAAAAATCATCTGTAATTAATCCATAGGGGGTTAAAAATTTGTACACTTAATACAATATCATTCATTCAAGTCACCAAAGGAAGTCTGGACTTAACAGAATGAATCTTTCCAAAATATTGAATTGACAATGTTTCATCGACATTGATAATTACTTCTTCTAGTTGTTTTTTTGCTCTCCATCTAACAAGAACTTTTCCAGTTATTTTTTTCCCACTCTAAAACCACACACACCCCAATATTTCCCACAAGTATCAAACCCACTTCTCCCACTTCCACTCACAAGAGTCCACAATGTCAATGGCTGGTCTTGTCATCCCCTGATCAATTATCATCACTTTTGCTATCAGCAATGCATCTGCTAAAGCTTCTGCCAGTTTTATGAATTTCTATCATTGATAATAATTCTTGTTGTTTGAGAAATACCTGTGTAAAATCATCATAATGGAGGTTGACATCTACCAATGACACTTGGTACCAAGTCCAAGTAGCTACTGCCATCAAGCCTTTATGACAGTTGGAAGGACATGAGAAAAAATAGTGCTGCCCTTTGTCAAATTAAATTATTGCAAACAATTAAAATCTAATACTAACAAATAATTATATTAGATTAGCTTTTAGTTTTAGTTTTTAAAGCAGTGTTCATAATTGCCTAAAAACAAAGAAAAGCTCTTTTATGTTTATTGAAGTTGATTCGATTATAAAAGAAAAGCAATGAAAGATTGCAGCTGCTGCATATGACAACTAGATAAGCACAAAATGCAAAATGCTGCCTTCAGTATTGGTGAAAAGGAGCCTCACTCATGAAAAAGAGCCTATTCTCATACCTTAGTCATTAAAGGAGTCTACAAATGATGTTAAAAAAAGAGCCCCAAATTTTAGGCTCCTTATCAGTGTGCATCTAGAAGTTACCTCTCTGACTGATGTGGATAAGAGTCTACACCACATCCCCACCTCTGTGAAGAAGCCTTTTTTGAAATGAAAAAGTAAAGGAGCCAACACATTGGAATATGGGTATAAAAAGAGCCTATACTTAATTTTAAANACACTTAATTTTAAAAACGAGCTGGGCTCCTTTTTACCAATACTTAGGGTACTAGAGAATTCAAGTATGTTTTTAGCATTGAAGTCTAAGCAAAGAATTTTAGTCCAACTAAAACCCTCGTTTGCATTAAAAAAATAAATTGTGTATAACACAATTATTACTTGGATTCCAATGGCAAAAGCAAACACGAACTTCATAATATATTTACATACTGATGTATTTTCAATTTACCATACATACTCATCAGTCAAAAGAAAAAATGAAAGTTTTATAATAATAGTAGCAATGACAAAAGTGGACATCTACCCACTTTTGAGAATCCTGTTTTTATTACTGACCATACTCTTCAACAATTCATCAAATATACCTGTATATCAAATCCAGAGGGTATCAGGATTTTCTGTTCAACATTTTTTATATTCTTTTGGTACCTATGTTTATGTTCTTAATCCTAAGATGCCAATGTAAAATAGCATCCATCATGCTATGAATGCACAATGTAAGTACTTTACTCTCATAAGTACCTAAGTGAACATTTTCAATCCATTATTATAATTAATCAATCCCAATATGAATTGTCTGCATCATGCATGATATCATTATGACCACATACCAAGTAAATACTACTACAAACATGAAATCATTAGTATCATGTAAGTCTATGTAAAGTATTTTAGTCAAACTAAAACTCAACAAAAAATCATTTGTAAATGTCACAAACAGTAGATTCTAGGGTCAAAAATAAACATCTAATGCATGAGATAAGTACACACCGATGTAATTTTTGCACTTACTTATGAGCCAAAAAATGACAAAACTATTTTTAATCAGCTACTTTTGATTCAAAAAAATATTTTTAAGACAACAAATAATTTTCCTTTAAAGAATACCTTGGACTATTAGCTGATTTTTATACTTTCACTTAGTACTTGTTGCAACTAAAAATGACGGAAACATGCCAACAAAGATTTTTTCTTTTGTCACTTTGGGATATTATTCAAGCAAAAACATTTAGCCTTACAACTGACACCAGTGTATGAATTGTTGAAAACTTGACTCACATCACTTGATCCTTTCTTAAATAGTCTCCTTCTATGGAATTTAAAATACTAGTAAAACAAACCAACAAGATAGAAAAGCCAATCACAAATTACCTCAGACTTCTCAGACCCAGTGATCAAAAGTGTTAATAGCCTTGAATAGCCAAGTAGTAGGTAGGTACTTATGCACTAGCTAGCTGCTCTTATTTTTATGATATTTTTCTACTAAGGAGAAACAAAAAGAATGCAGCTGCTGCGTCCTGAAAACAGTTCGCAAAATCTACAACCTTCCACCTTCCACGACAACAAACCACCAAACCTACCACAACAACTAACTAACGCAGCAGCACGCAGCCTTTTGACTACTTACCTACCTACATACTACAATACTTATCTAGGTAGAGAGAGAGAACCTTTTTTCATCTTTCATCTTTATTCTTCATTTGCTCCATCTCGTCCGGCCACTCTTCTCTAGGTGCATTCCTTTAGCGAGTCAAAACCAGAGGCTTGTCTGCATGCAGTCTGCATCGTCTCGGCGTCAGCAATCTTCTACCACGCTTCGAATTTCGAATTGATTCGGCGTGTGTACGTGCCTCGCGTCCTTCGCCTGACGATATAGTACAACCAATATAAATAAGGCATCACTTCTTCCTCACAGTAGCAGCTCCAGCTTCAACATTGTTCGTTAGACAACAATTCTTGCTTCGTCCAACCGCCATCGACTACTCTACTTCTCTTTCTTTGGTAGCTTCAGTAGCTCGTAAAAAGAAGCTGTCGTATTTCCCCCCAAAAAGGAACTTCTCTGACGACAAAAAGTGCTGCCTCCTCCTTTGGGATATCGACAACGCTCCACGCTACCGTCTCAAATTCGGAAACTTCCGTCTTCTTCGGATATTAATCTATTTCGGACGAACACGCGAAACAGTCAAAGATCATTTTGCCCGTTTGAAAAAAAAAGCATCCATTAACAATCAGCTGCAATTTCAAAAGGCGCGGAGAAACACCATAAGCAAACGAAACGAGCGCAATAAAAGACTCACACAAACTCACCACAAACGCTCACCCAGAATCCAGAACTAAAAAATACACTCAAACAAACGAACCATCGAAACAAATCAAAAATGGCATCCACAATCTCCGAATACATCAACAAACACATAACCCTCCTCACCTGCGATGGACGTCTCCTAACCGGAACATTACTGGGATACGACCAATTGCAAAATTTAATTTTGAAATCGAGTCAAGAAAAGATTTATAGCATGGATGCTCCCGTGGAGGTGGTGGATTTGGGTTTGGTGGTCATTCGGGGGGATAATGTTGCGGTTATTTCCGATTGTGATGG
>JALLOT010004423.1:0-10296 GCA_036939595.1 Thalassiosira livingstoniorum | reverse complement strand
AAATTAATACTTCATAATATGGAGAAATACTTTTTGGGAGTGCAAAAAATCCCTGTTGAAAAGTTACTCCCAGAAAAAAGGTCTCTTTTCTTTCTCCCAACACATCAATTTCATCTCCTTCAATGCTTCTGTTGTTCTCCACAAAATGACATTCCATGACATCAGATTAGTATTCATTACAACCATTGTTGCCAAACATCTTCATAGCATAAAAAGAACTTTCTGCAGTGTATCTGTCAAAAAATTTCTTTACTACACTGCTCTTCTCTGCTTCCTTGAATCTGAGTGTATTTGTTGAGCATGGCTTCTTCCTTTTTTGTACTGACAAAATTGACTACAAGTTGCATCTCCAATTCATTAATTGTTTCTGGTTATATTATTATCTTGGATTTCAATTGCTGAGGAATGCATTTGCTTGATACAAGACTCTTAACTACTGTGTTCTTTTTTTTCAAGCTTTTCCCTACAAAAGTGTAGTAACCACTAAAATAATATTATTCTTCAAGAAATAGTTCATATTTCTGATTTTGAGCATAAGTTTCAAAGGCTAATTACAATTAACTTCCAGTAATAGCTAGTTCCATCTTCTATCAATACTACAAATTCAGCTGTGGAGGGGGATGGGGTTCCCTAACTAGCTAAATCAAATCTAAGACACCTAACCACATGGCTGTCATCATGACTGCAAAAATGGTACATTTTCTACACTAAAGAATATGTAGGAATTCCAGAAGAAAGAGATTTTGAACTGGAAATAGAAATTATTTTGTCATCACAAGGAAAAATTAACAAAAATTACAGACTGCACTATTTTGTTTTATTGTTTTATAAGTTGCAGAGACATACTTCTATTACAACAAAGAAAGAATCAGCTTCAAACAGAAAATATGATCACTTGTACAACAAAAAGAAAAAGGATTAAAAAGTCACTGGTCCTGATCATCCCAGAATTATTAGAAATGTCCTTATTGTTGCAAGTTTCAATTGATATCAAGTAAAAAAATCAGTTTGTCACATGGTGTCAGCTCAAAAATCAACTTTTGTTGAACTCAACAAAGCTTATCCATATGCATATTGGAGTCTGTGTAGCAAAAGCAAAGAACACATGAAAGAACTTTAGACAAACACAAATAAATATATTTGAACCATTTTTTAAGTCAAAAAAACTTCTTTCAACAAAAACAAAAAATGGCAAAAATCGGGAGAAAAAATAAATACGGACGTTCAAACAGATGTAAAGGCTGCGTATCAATGTTTCAAATTTGTGCAGAATTCATGAAACTTGAAACGTGAAAATAATACCATTTAGAGAAAACATCAGGTTCAATTTAATTTGATTTATTTCTAGATACGAACATTTTGCTTTATCTTTTTACTTCTGTCAGCACAAACAACATAACAACTATGGCAACCTATTTATCCAAAATAGTATGTCAATCAAATACATGATGGAGTGAGTGCCGACAGACGAGAGTGCTACAATATGAACAGGCAAAGTAAAGAAAAAGCAGCAGGAATTCAGTTAACAATACTTATCTAAGATAATGACAATATCAATTCATGTAAAATTATATCATTGTAATTCTAGGAGATCAATGCGAAAGAATTAGGTGACATTGTGATTTTAAGCAGCTGTTGACATTTATTTTTTCACTCATTTACAAATATTTGTGCAATTTTCGTACATGCTTTCTATTCAATATCATTCTTTCTTCCCCTAACATGACTTATTAATCCAAGGGTGCTCCAAACCCTGGCTGGCAGAAAACCTCTTCCTAGGGTCCCTACGAAGCAAACATTGAACAAAGTGCTTTGCCTCATTGCTCACGCTGCTCCAGGCTCGACCTGAAAAATCAAAGTGACCACGTTTGATTGCTTCAAAAATTTCTGGATCCGATCCTCCATTAAATGGTGGATATCCGCACAACAAAATGTATGCACAAACTCCAACCGACCAAATATCTGCAGATTGATCATATTTTCCTTTGAGAACCTCTGGACTCATATAATACGCTGTTCCAACAGGGTTACTCATCAAATCATCACCTTTTGAATGCGTCCTCGAGAGGCCGAAGTCGATNCTATTTTATGCTCGTTTTCAAAAGATGAGTAGGCTCCTTTTATCAAGGGGCTTTTCAAGTTCAAGCTCCTGTTTGAAATAGGCTCCTTTTTACCAATAATTAGGGTACCCAAGAATGTGGTTGATACAAAAAACGGGCCAATCTCTCAGCATTTGGAAAGAGGTTGTGATAGTCAAACTATCATACCATCATGACTTTCCACCCTGATTTCCAGGAATTAAATAGAAATTTATCGCTATTATCTGTTTTTTTACTTTATTTTTTCAAAAGACTGCACATGCTTGAGATGGTGGTTTACTATTCAATATTTTTTTTTAAATTTCTTACTAACTGATAGCCATAAGGAGTAAAATTGGATAAATTGCCGCTTGAATTCATTTGCGGATTTGTTGGACCTTGCCCTACACTATCATTTTAGGCTTGCAAAAAGAATCATGTTTTTTTTTGTTCAGGAACAATATTTTTTTATTTCGTAATACAACAATATTCCACAGAATGAATTGGGGACAAGATTGAATGGAGATAAATAATGCTGCAAAACAATTATTGAATGTTATTGACCATTTATTTTTTGTTTCATTGTGTTCTTTCTTTTGTTTAGGAACATTATTTTTCTTTCCCTGATTTTTGCAGTCGGAACTCCATCAGAGAGATTCAAGGTACAATGGCAGGCATGGTAGTTTGTGTTTTCCACCACAATTATGCTTGTTAATTACATCAATTTCAAAAGCAAAACTGGATGCAGAGCAACATCTACATCATGATTGTTTAATTTTGACATACAGCCAAAAATGGTTAATATTACTTGGAGATTGTCTATCTCTATTCATGCAAGGGATGACCTGCCAGAAAGTCACAACCCAATACTTCTCCAGGTGCTTGATCTATCATAACAATGATTGCAAAAGAAGAGGATAGAACCACATGGTAATTTATGGAACCCAACCCAACCAAGTAAAAAAATATATTCTTAGTCTGTTTCTCAATGGAAAATTGTATCCGAACAGGATTCATTAGAAAGTTGAAATAATAGCAATTTTAATTCAGACTATTTGAGTACTCAAGAATATGGATTCGTATTGTATCCCTTATTGCTCATTCATGATGATATTTATACGGTCACAATCACTTAGTGGATAGGTACTAGAGATCTTCATGATTAGTACTAATACATTGACAGCACTCTCCTCATTCACACCTTCATTGCAACACAGATACATATCATGAATCATGGGAACACTTATTATCATATGTTTATGCAAGCAGAGGGTGCAGGATGATAGTTGAACTGGGGACTTTGCATATATGAGTGTATTCTCTACTCTCTACAAATAGACAAGCCCTTGATATAATCAAGTAGTTGTTGATGAAAGTTTGGTCCATTTATCATCTTTTGATTGGTTCTAGGCTGCCTATTTGTTTCTATAACTTCCTTTCTTCAGTCAGCATGCTTCAAACAAATCAAAAAATCAAATCAAAGATGTATAAGTATATTTGAGATCTTTTTGGATATCCATTTTTTGATTTCGTGTACAAGTGATTATACCATTGATATTGGAATGCTTTGTTGCAAATCAATCAATGGAAACCATAATTGACAGGGATTCTGCAAACTAAAAAATATAGAGTATCAAAAACTGTTGCCATTTGGCCTTTATTCTTCTGTAAACAAAAAAGGAAAACTAAAATCATATTACACACACTTTCTGTCATAGGTTACCAACTTTGTATGTACGCGCGACTGTGAAAAATGGGTAAAGTATCACAAAACACATATCCAATTATTTGTCAGTGAAAGATATTACAGAGAGTCATGGCACTCATGAGGAAAATGAATACACTCAAACTATTTTGACATGTCATTCTTTTCAAAAAACAGCAGTCAATCAAAAATCAAAATTATTTTCAAAGCAGAATATCATTTACTAGAAAACACATTATTTTTTTACATATACATTATCTCGTGTAGGCACTCAAATTTTGAAATTATTTACTGTATTCAATATTTGCTTCAATATTGTTCTGTATTGTTCTGATTTCTGCCACATACAAACAATATTCAGAGTATTCCCAAGAATTAAAAACATGAACTAAGGTTGTTAATTCACACTTTGACTCATTCATATTTGATTGTATAGTCAAATTTTTTTCCATAAGCCAATTCGTTATTTTGTGACAAAGTAAGCATTATCATTACAAAAAAGAGTGTGTATCACAAACAGTGGCAGGAGGCTGAACCAACATAAGCAACAAAATACCCAAAACTTCCTGAGCTTTGAGCAATGCATAAGAAACAACAATCTAAAAATTTGAGTCCTGTTATTTGGTATGTCAAATAAAATTGAGCATCAATTTGATGATGATCTTTTCAACTGTATTTTATGGTTTGATTCAAATGCCACTGACAATGGGATAAGAAGTACTGCATTTTTGCTACAATATACGTCTATTTATTTTGGCACTGGTTTTAATATTTTCTAGTTCAATTTTGATGACTTGCATATTGACTCCTTGAGAGCTGTTTATTTCAATGTTAGTGCAATATTTCATTTTCCAAAGACCACCTCCTTCAATTATTTTTGAACACACACAAATACATGTTATCAGGGCTAGAGTAGCTACTGTGTACAACTCAGTCAGCAATCTTTTTTAACACTCTAGCTCTATAATGATGGAAACTAATTGGACAAATTTGGGTAGATTTTTAATTTGACATCATGATAGTCCATTTATCAATATCATATTCATATTGTTTTGTTACAAAAACCAAACATACAGCTACTTAGTTCTATGGCAAATAAATTGCAGAATCTAATTTGTTTGAAAACATGCAAAGAATATTTTTATTACCAAGATAAATTGAACATAACAAATTGTAAATACCAGTATTTTTTTAGAGTGTCAGAATGAATTTTCTATGGTTGATTTCTGAGTATCACCATGAATATGACTTTTTGATTGATTTGAAATTTCCTGGGTTTCCTGTTGTGACTGATCACAATGTCTGTATTGCAATGATATTATTTGCCATTGAATCACTATCTATCTTGAACAAATTTCACTGATCTATGCCTAGGACCTTTTTCTTTGTTCCTCATGACTACAACCATTCACATTTGTTGCAAATTTTTATCACGAAAATAAAAACTCTGGGGTTGGTATTTTTTCCTAAGTCATACATTGCTCTTCAGTTGGTGTGCTGTATATTTGCTGAAAGAACACCATTGTGGTAAATCAAAAACTATCTTGTTGCATTCATTACATAAGTCAAGAAAATATCTGGTATCTATATAGCATATGGCATTGAATTCCATTTAGTAAAGTGTAAAACTGGTTTGCAACATTCAAAATAGAAAAACACAAACTACTTGACTTGCTTTTCCAAAAAAATCAAGAATCAGTTGCTAAAATTTTACCAATTGATTTATAGAAAATTTGAGGAAGCACTAAGAAGAGCAAACAAAGCTAAAATATCCACAGAGAGAAGAATACCATCATTCAAAAAAGCAAAAACTTCCTCATTCTCATAGCATTCACAACTGCATTACAAAATTAATGCTGAACTTTTAAACTTACTACTTTAGCTATAACTTGTGTGTAGTAGTTGCTTGTTTTCTTTTGTTACTTTTTCCCTTTACATGATAAGATGATCTTTCCAGGATTTGAAAAAGAATAATTTTTTATTTGATAAAAAAAACAAATAAACATAACTAATTTTCTGTTTCATACAAGAGTGTAAAATGGAAAAAATAGAAAAATCAAAATCAATTTTGCTTCATGCAGCTCAAAAAAGGACAAAAAGTAACAACAAATGTTACGCAAACTCTTCAGTCATGCGCAGCAAAAAGAGGGAAGAAAATACTTTCAAGAAGCTCAAAAAAAAATCAAACAAATACTGCAACACCTCCAAATTTACAATGCGTGTGCTTAACCCTTTGAAAAAATAGTATTAATGAGGTATTTACTTTAAAAAAACTCCATCTATGAGTGATTATTCACATCAATGAACAAATTGGAAACCTGACAAAACTACTAAGATATTGTCTGAGTTTTGTGTGATGTATGTTGTATATGATTCTTGCAAGAGACCAATATTGATACAGATACTTTGGATGCTCCCTCCACACTGTTATGAATTCTTTTTGAAATTAGGCTGTGTTTCTGGGTTTGGTAGGATATGCATTCTTTGCTTTTTTACAGTTGTTGTAATTATTGCAGCAACCTCTGATGTATTTTGAAAATTTGCAGCCAATGTAAAGACCAGTATGTTGGATCAAACATGCTTTTTATCCATTGCTGTGTATGTGATGCAATAGCATTGTGAGGTAGATCTTTCTCTTTGCCCAAATCTTATTCAATTTCATCTGATTGCTTCATATTTTGTTTGGTGGGTGGGTGTACTTAGGGGCTCAACATGGAGTTTGTTTTGTATAAAAATGCTTCAAAGAGTGAGTCAATGTATTCAAACTTGTCAATGATTATTGGGAAGAGTGCCACTCTAACACTTAGCAGACTGAGTATGAGCTCCACATCAAGATTCTGCAAGGATCATTTTTGGTGCCTTATGTTGTTGAATTCTGAAAATTACCTATTTCCACCTCGTGTGGCCCTGTAAAATAAAATTCATTTCAAAATCAAGATTGGAAGGAGTACCTGGAGTGATTTACACCCAACAATTGTAAATCAAAGACAAACATCCCCATGGTGTCCATGATGGCATGTTCTAGTATCAATATTGAGTTTGATAAAAGAAGCAAGATTGAAAGGTCTTTCCTTTCGTCTTTCTTTGAGTAGTTCCAGTGGATCCTTAAAAAGAGATGTTTTCTATCTGATGAAGAACGACAGATGGTGCAAGAATCTGGATGCTCCATTGAAATATTATATATCTGTAATCTGTAATGATGTTCATGCAATGGTACTTGCAAAAAATGATGTTCAGGTAGGAAAAAAGACAAGTTCTATCTATATATTGCAGAGTAATCTCAAAAGTATTAATCCTAACATCTAAAATAGATAACAATGATATGCATAGTTGCTATTGGACTCTATGTATTGAAATATTGTACCCGTGCTTATTATTTTTAAGTTCTAACACGACTTCTTAATCCAAGGGTGCTTCAAAGCTTGCTTCGCTGTAAGCCTCTTCTTTGGATCACTTCGAAGCAAACATTTGATGAAATGTCTTGCCCCAACACTCACGCCACTCCAGGCTTGGCCAGAAAAATCAAACTGTCCTTCCTTGATAGCTTCGAAAATATCTGGGTCAGATTCCCCATTGAATGGTGGGTACCCGCACAACAGAATGTAAGCCAAAACACCAACAGACCAAACGTCTGTGGACTCGTCGTAACTGCCCTTGAGCAACTCTGGGCTCATGTAATACGCTGTTCCAACAGGGTTACTCATCAATGCATCGCCTTTTGTATGCGTCCTTGAGAGGCCAAAGTCGATCAACTTAATGTCCGAGTTCTCCTCTCGGCTTTCAAACAAGATGTTCTCCGGCTTGATGTCGCGATGGACGATTCCATTCTCGTGCAAATATCGCACTGCCCCAAGCAAAGACTTGATAATCTCAATGGCTTTGCGTTCCGAGAAGCAGCCGTCGTCCGAAGTGTTGTCAATGATTTTGTCAAACAGCTCGCCGCCAGTGTACTTCTCAGTCACGATGTGGACGTAGTCGGCATCTTCGTAGCAGTCTGTCATTTTCATGATCCCGGAGTGGTCCATTTTCGACAACAGAGAGATCTCGCGGCGAAGGTGGTCAAGGCGGCCCACCTTGGCCTTCTCCACGGACTTGACAGCGCAGGATCTGCGGGTGGTTCGGTGGATGCATTCGCGGACAGTGCCGTAATGGCCTGATCCAAGAACAGTTGGTAGAATGATGTAGTCATCGAGCACACTGGAATATCTGCCTGTGACGGGGTAGAGCTCATCCTCATCCTCCTCTTGGTAGCTGCTCCTCAAAGAGTTGTCGGATGAAACAGAAACAGTTGCAGTGCAATGTTGAGGCAAGGTGACTTTGATGTTGGTTTCGACTTGGTCTTCTTCGATATTTAGTTGGGCGGCTTGCTGTTTGACAGCGACGGCGACGCGTCTGGGCCTTCTTGAGTTGGCTGGAATGGGTCCGGCTCTGCACATGATTGAAATGTTTAAGGTTGGTTATTCAAATTATTCGAAGAATATTTTCGCGGTTGCTTTGTGGGGGGAAATGTTTTTTATGAGAGAAGTATGGTAACAGCGTTTGACAAAGGTTTGACAACCAACTGTGTGTTGAGATTTTCTGAGGTTTGTTGGGTAAGTATGGTAGTATTTAGGTTTGATTGTGCTTGTTTGTGAGATTTGTGGCAAAATTCTGACCATATTGTGCGTGTGTAGCATGTTAGGTATGGTATTGTACAATACCATATCTACTCGTACCTATTATGCGTGCATTACATTCTATTACATTACATTCGTTCGTTGCTTTACTTACGAGTATGGTACGAGTATTATTTTATTTGCCATGCCATGCTTTGCTGCCACACATCATATTATTGTACTTACCATAATACTACTCCTATTAAGTATGGTACTTACATACTTGTACTCACATGGTATGCCGCCTCAATAATGAATAGCCCATTCTATACTTACTTACCTACTTACCTACTTACTCCTACTTTTTACTACCCCTAGTACTATGTATTGTCCTCGCAATTTAAGTTTGCTAGCATTACAGGTATAATGGCCTAAATTTCGTATTTTGAGCACATTACCATGGGATTTCCTCCTTGGAAATAGGCTTAATCAAAAGAGCATGGTATTTAGCTTAATAGTACAATTTCTAATGGGGTTGCATGCAAATTACTAGGCCCTACACCTTGGCATATAAGCCCAGAAAAATGCAACCCTATATTATAGTGGCTTACTGGCCCACCTCATAGAATTAATACAAAGTCTACAATAGAACCATTGGGCATCAGGACGCAGTTTTTTGGCCCAACCTGACCATGGCGAAGCCATACCCACATCAATTCCCATCCAGCAGATCATCTCTGCAAACTGCAAGAGAGGGTTGCATTACTAGCACTGTAGTCTCTAACTTAATAATTAATTTATTTAAAGATGATACATTGAATTGTGTAGTGCTTTATTAGTTTAATTGGGCTTTTCCCATCACAATAATGGTGATTGAGCTGGCCCCCATTGGTGGATACTGAGGGGGCGTAATGAAGAATGATTTTGTTGATAGCAAAATCAATGATGACATCCACAACAGTATCATCCACTGTTTACATTTGTGCTATTGGGAGGGATGAGGTTTATTGTTGTGTTGATAGAGTGAACAATTTTTCTGAAAGGAAGCATTGCAAAGAATATCATCTCACAATGAATGCTTTGTTGCCCTCATCGCCATCAACATCACTGACAGCCACAGCTCCTGAACCAATGCTTCATGCTGCAGATGATATTGAGAGAGACAAATGTTATGCAACCCCTGATGCTTTTACTTATTTTCATTTGATTTGAATGATTTGTGCCAGCAAAGGAATAATACTGCTCCGGATAAAGATTTGGATGCCAAGGTTGCCCTGGATGAGCATTGGCATGGCTTCAAAAAAATTGACCATGGCCACCAACAGACACACATAAACAACAACCAGCAAGAAAGCCTCTAGACAAACAACACCCATCCTTTGTAGACATTAACCAGCTAACATGATGGGGATTATGCTTGCATAAAAATTTGGAGCTTAAGACTGTGTTTTGATCCCATTGTTACCATCTGAAAGGTGACGGACAGAATTTGCATTTGATGACAATGCCATCATTGTTGGAGGTATTATTGGTTTCCCCTTTGGTGACCAACTTTGTGGCCTCAAATCATTCTACATCTTTGGTAATATGTTCTTCACATACATTGTAACAATACTGCAAGTCCACAGCCCCCAACGAGTTCATCAAAGGAGTGACTACAACAAGTATATCTTAGGGGGCTACTAAATTTTTATTATTTTTATGGTAGGCTACTAGACACTTTGATCTAGTATCCTCTCGCTCGATTGGTATGTGGAAAAAATACATTATGGTACCATAACAACTCTAGTAGGCAACGGCTATTTTTGTACTCCTACCTCTAGAGACCTAGGTACCTCCTCTAAATAAAGAGAGAGATCTAGAAAACTAGTACTCATACTACCATACTTACGTGCGAGTACGAGTGTACGAGTATTGT
>JALLOT010004422.1:0-10299 GCA_036939595.1 Thalassiosira livingstoniorum | reverse complement strand
TATTCATCATTAGCCCACGCAAAACCGTGGCAGTGGATAGGGCCCTCGCCGTCGTTGTTTCCCCCAGGAAAGACGCCATATCCTTCCCCTAGGCTAAATTCGTTGGAGGCATTGCCTTTGCCGTAATTATTGTAGCAGAGGTCGGTGTTATCGGCGGGGTCTTTGTCGACGCAGTTGATATCATAAGGCTTGTTGCAGTTCCCGTTACTTTAAATCGTAAATCAGGAAATGACATTGAGTTAATTTTCCTCAACATGTGAACAGGAAAGTTATGCTCTCTAATGAATTATGACACTCACTTGTCATTTGCCTGTCTATCCTTTGGCCAGCAACACATGGCCGTGTTAGTGGNGCCAGTAAGAGCGACCGTTGTAGAATTGTTGTTCGAAGTGCATGTCTTCACCTTCGCGGGCTGCTTCGTAGAACGGACTGTATTTCGTTGGAGATTGAATGAATGTCAGAAAGAGGCAATCATATTCGGGTTTAAAAACTGGATTTCACTGGCACAGAGAAACTCACGTGATATCAGCTCTGTCATGAGCACCTTTACAAATCTCATCGATAGTCGTACCAGCCGCATTCAACTTGGCTTGCAAATCCTCAGCTGCCGTGCCCCCCGCGCCGCAAGAATCGCTGGCAGCTCCTGTCACTTCGAAGACATCCTTGGTGTAGGCTGCAAGAATATTGTCATAATTACAGAACCCCTCAAACTCAATGGTGAATGTTCCGGAGACACATTCCTGGGCGGAGGTAGAATGGAGGAATGCCAGGATGGCTACTGCTACATTGAGACGCATGATGATATCGCAAAATGATGTTACCGGGGGGATAATGATGTGAAGGGTCTTCTTTTCTTTTCCTACTGCAACCGTTTTGTATCAGGGTGAGATGTTTGCTATTCCTGTTTCAGGAGTTTCTTTTGAGGAATTATATTTGGTTTTGAGGTAGGAGAAGAAGATTTTATGAAATTAAAATCGATCTTGAAGATTCTTGAAGAGGAAAAAGTTCCTAATCTTCCTTGTTGCAAACCAATGGTGCTCTGTCTCTAGAAAACAGACAGAATTATCAGATAGATAGGAGTAGAAGTATGTAGAACATAACATACAAATTTTAAACCTAATTATCCTGCCTCCATCCTGTTATTATCACTCTACTACTACAACTGCTTCTGTAGTAAGTAAGTACTACCGTACTATGTACTTCAAAAAGAAAATATGGTACAGAGTAGAAAAAATAATACGAGTAATACATATATTATGAGTAAGTATTGTAGTAATAATAAGTAAGGTATTCCAAGGTAAAAAAATAATATGTAGTAGTAGTAATCAAGTAAGAGTAATAAAAATGTACCCATCCAAGAGACGATCCACCTGCATCGCCCTGAACGCAGTCACCCATCCTATCTCCCACGACAATGTTTTGTTTTCAGTATTTTACCACACTAGTTTCGACGTTCCTTTTGTTTTCACACAGTGACATCATAGTCTCTAAGTAAGGTGTGTGGAACTCTCTAGGTATGGATACTTACTTAAGTATGTCATGAGTACTTAAGTCAGACTTGTGTCAATAAAAAATAAAAATATACTAATTGTTAACTATCCCATTGCCCATTTACTTACATTAGTATTGGTAGTACTTATTAATACTGTTGTAAAGTACAATACCTAAGTTAGCACCTACCTAGTAACTGGAGCATCTTGGAGCATGTATGCAGCCGGCCAACACATCCAACATGGCATACATCCAAAACCCCAACACTAAAACACCATGACCATGTGTGATTATTTCATTAAAATTGTTGCAACCATATTTTTTTTAATTTATAAGATGTGAACACCACAAAAGACAAATTATTATTACTAGATATTATTGTTATTAGAAACTGCTATTTTTTTAGGGCAGGATGATTGGTTGGTAATCATTATCAACCTTGTACTCTTTGAAACCACAAGCCCAAATAATCACAAAACTTAATTTCATCTTCTTATCAAGTGTTCACATTTCCATGTCATGGACAAAAAATTGTTTCTTTTTTTGCTTTGTTCCATGCCAAAAATTGCCACTGTTTGCTACTTTTGGTAGTGGAAATTGTGGACAATGATTTTCATGGCAATAAATCTGTTGTCCTAGTTTCTGCTTTGATCATACAACAACTTGCAGTCATGCCACTTGTTGTGTCAAATGAACCCCAACTTATGGTGCTGCCACCACTGCCATCTCCTCCTTCAAAACTAGCCACAAAACTGCTGCTGCCATCACCTCTGCCACTAGACACTGCATTAGCCACCACTGATGTCTGTCCCAGCTGCAGCAAACACGCTGCTGTAAATGACCCACCTCCTTCAAGCAATCTTCTTCATATGTCTCCTCCATCAATGATACCATGAACACTACTGCCACCACTGCTGTTGACATGACCTCTGCTTCCACTACCACTGCTTCCACTACTGAAGCTTCTGCCACTGCCACTGTCACCACAAAATCTTCCACCACTGTCACCACAAAAATGATGCAAAAAATGAACTTAACGGGTTTTTTGGCCATGAAAACAATGGCATGGGAGACAGTCAGTGGTAGAGTTGTTTTTGTAGTGAGTGATGGAGGGTGGGGAAATAGCAAGTTTGGCAGTGGTAAGTGTTTTGACAAAGCGGGGCTGATATTGTCAATGGACATGGTGGAGGAGCGCATAATAATAAGAATAATATGGTAATATGATACCATACCATACCTAGTACCTGAATTATTGTTAGGTTATTCCAGAAAGAAATATGATGTAAAGAGGGTATCATGTAAGTTGTGTAATTTTTTTAGATAAAAATGGTGTGACTACTAGAATGAGTGAAAAAGTGGATTAAAATGAGTAAGTATGTAGCCAGAATGTAGAATGTAGAATCTCCATGTAAAAATATCCAGATTTCATGTATGTGGGCGATGAAATGGCGATGCAGGTGGTGTTGAGGTCTGTCCTCCGTCGTCAAGCTTGCTGACTCAGGATTGCACCACCTCCTATTGACCATTAAATTAATCTCATAATAAATTCAATTAATTCAGCTCAATAGGTGGATCATCTCTCCTCCTTAATTACAATACTATCATCTCATTGTTGGAGTATGGTATTATTATTTGTACTTATCATTGTTATCTGTTTGGATTGTTTGTTCAACTGCTTTCAACAATATCTAACTATTTTGTGATCAATATTTTAAAATTCATATTTCATATGTATCCAAACAGTTTGAATTCCATACAATTTCAGGTGAAACTATTACAGCATGTGCATGCTGCAATCGATTGTGGGACCCTGTGGGACTGATGTCTATAATGTCTCTGTGACTCACAATAAAAATCTAATCCAGTAACGCACGAGCGCACAATCAGGTAGGCACAATCGTTCGTTTGTATTCCTTGGAAGAGATTGAGTAGTATTGTACCATACCTAAGTACCTTAAGCTAACAACGGGACTAATGACTAAAGACTTATGACTATTTTTGATATCAATAAAATGACCAAAAAAGATTCAAGGAAAATGGACAATTCTTATTATCTGATTATTATCTTTTTTTTTCATTTTTTCTAAGTTATAACTGAATTTGGAGGCAAAAATAAGTGTCATGCTCATATGCAAAAAACACACAACAATAAATATGTCACAGAAAAAAAATAATATTGAACCAGATTCTCAATTCATTTCTAGAATAATGTGCTCAAAAATATTGCATCAAACTATAAATCACAATCCAAATAATTTTTTGTCATTGCGTAAATGATTTCCAAAAAAAATTATGCTGTTTGTAAAAATTTTGATTGAGGATCCCATTCTTCTTATAGTCAACCCCAATTTCTCTTTTCTCTTCATTTAAAACACCTAACATCTTTCTCAAGTACTTTTAATGTGTGGAGATTTTAAATGCCTTCCATTTATGGAAATATGCTGTTATTATGACAGTTTGTCAATTAAGTTTATAATTGTCCAAAAACTTTACTACACAATAGTAATCAATTGTGTATTTATTTTTTAACAGTGTTTTGATGGTTTTTTCTTTTTTCCTTATGTTTTGCTTGTGTTTTGCATTGATGGTAGATTTAATTTCTGTTTAGCCTCGATAAAAAACTGTTATTTCATGTAAACATAAATTTTTGAATTTTAGTTTTAATTTAAATGTTGGTATCTTGAAATGTAACATGGTTTGAACATTAGGAGACTCAAGTGAATGCACTTGGGTCAAATTAAGTATGAGTTCCTGTATTTTTTTATGTCAAACACTCAAAATGATGTGAAGTATGAGTGAAACACTCTCAAAATAAGAAAAGTCAAATGAAAGTCAACTTTGAGTGTAACTCTCTGTTGAAAAATTAAAATAGAATGATGATGAAATTGATGTATTTCACAAGAATAGAAGTGGACCTGGCCTGTAGCAATCTATTCTATTGATTTTGATTTTAAATTATAATCCATGGGGGCTGCAGTATTGAAAGTAGTTCAATATAATTTGGTGGCACTAAAAAGTACAATTAAAAACTTTATATTTCTTTCTCCCAAATTTTATTGGTGAAAAAAATTAAAAAAATTACATTGTCAAATAGCAGTTTTGTTTTGAAACTCCCATTATTGTGAACTATCAATTGTTTCAATAGAACAATTGAATTTTTACTTGGTGTTAAAAGTGCTTCAATAAAATGGCAATGACAATGTACCAATTGAGATGATAATGGGATGAAACTAAAAAATTAAAAATATGAATTAAAAAAATAGGTATGATGATTATTCTTTAGGAAAAATTTCATGACAATGTTCTCATTGGATATGATAGGAAAATTTCATAATCCAACTAAAACCCTTGTCATTTCTGTCCATAATATGATAGTGGAATGAGTGTCATTTTTTTAAAAAAAAAATGTGATTTGTGCCACTAATATAAGGGAAGAGTGAATGCAAAAAAGTTCATTGGCTAAAATATTTAAGTAATAAAAAGAATTAAGAAAAATCAATTCAATATTAGGATTGAATTATTGATGTTGCACCATAATAATCTTATATCATAAGATTGTGTTCCAGATGTCATTAATAAGACTATTGAATACTAATATAGTTGTTTAATTGACATGGTTTCCATAAAAAAACCAAATACCTTTCCTACTAATTGCTTCAACTGATTTTTAGCTCACAAGTAGAAGAAAAATATTCAGAATTTGAAGCACTGAATAGTATATTGATTTTCAATCAGAATTGGCTTATCTTGACAATGATCTCTTGACTAATATTGATTTATTAAAAAATATATTTTATGTATTAGGTTTAAGTTCCTGTTGAAGATGAAATAGGCAGTGATTTATTGGTCATTCTAGCAGAACACAGGCACATGATGAGATGAGAAAAATGATGCAATTTTTTGTTGTTAATGAACACTATAAAATTGACCTGTCATTTATTTTTATGCAAGTAAAACTTAAAATAATTCAAATATACTACTTTGATATACATAAAATGTACCTTTTGATCATTCAAAACCATATTTACAATAAAAATATAGATTCAAAATCAAAAGCAATGACTTTGAAGGATGAGAAGCATATATTTATCTTCTTTGCTTTTATTTTTCTTTACTACTGAGTAGTTTTCAAGGACAAAGTCATTTATTTTACTGTCTCAAAATAAAACTGCTTTTCATTCTGTCTAAAAAGTAGATTTTGTTTCTTTTTACCTTTATTTTTATGAAATTAATTTTCATACTAAAAATAAGGAGATGGTGTTGAATGCATTACATTTTTGTTTATGACTCTTGTTTGTTACTGACTTTAAAAATGTGTACCAATTCAAGGTGGACAAGAAATTAGCATTAAAATAAACCTTTCTTCCAAATAATTTTTTATCAATGACAAGATTATAAGTGTTGAAAGTGCTAACACCCCATTCAAATGACATTCAAAAATTTCTACAGATTTTTAAAAAATAATAAATATTTCAATTTTTTATTTATAAGAATGCAGAAGAAACTTTTGATAATTATACATGTTATTGGTAATCATATTGGCATTTTTTAATAGAATAATCAAGTTGTATTCCAAATCTCTTGATAGTGTCTAAATCACTATCAATTATTTACATTTGAATTTACTTAAATACAAATACAAACTAAATAAACTAAATTACCCTTCTGTAAGTCTCAAATTGACCATGAGATTTAGAGGTTTGATAACTATCTGGTTGAAGCAAAATTTAATGATATTGATAGTGGATTATTGAGAACCACAAAACATAGGTGCAATGATTAGTCAAAGATAAAGCTACAAGTGAAAGTCTAGGAACAAAAAAGTGATTTCTGACATTTCTATACAATACCAGTTTTAGGGGGTTCAAATAAAGAACAGGATGGTGGATACAAAATAGAGTGGTTAAGAGACTCAGTTGTTATCACTGAAACATATGGACAGTAATGCAATTCCGTTCATAATTTAATCTGTGCTTGTGCTTGAGACAAATAATTAACGACAGTTTGCTTTACTGCAGATATGGGTGGGACATGTTGGTGGTGTGGTTATGACTTTGAAAGTTTGAAATATACAACAAGCAGCATAGTTTAGATTGAATTATTGTTTGATAGTGATAATTTTTATGCTATTGAGCTTTAATTGTAATACTTTATTGTATTAGTCCTTGTGCTACTTCTGGATTTATAGCATTGGTAGATTTTAGAATATTAAATGATGGTTTAAGCTCTTTGGCTTCATCAAGGCCAAGGCAAGATTATTTGCAGCAGTAAAGAAAATATTGAAAGAAATTATTATTCTTTTGGTTTTGACATCCAATTAGGCTTAAGGAGCAGGGACAATTCTTTTGACACCATGTAACAAAAAGGAAATGAATTCATAAAGGAAAAATATATTGAATGGAGATGATCTAATTAATGACAACAATTACAATGATTCACAGTGTAACTCAAGCTCCTTATTATCTTTCAGATTGGAGACAAAACCCATGAAACTAGCATCCAACTAGAAAAGATTAACTGCATTGGTGCTAAGGAAGAGACAATACTATCTAAAACAGTCTCCAAAAACATGTATTGACAATGAAATAATCTGAAATTTTCTATTTTTTTCTTCTTACTTTTACAAGAATTTTGAACATAATTCCAATGATGAACATCAAAGCCTTTTGCAAAAGATAATTAGATCCATACTAACAATTAATTGTCAAGATAAAAGGCAAAAATCATTGTCAGTTGGTTATTTCTAAACTAAGAAAGGACCATTTCAGTTATTTGATCTATAAATAGGTATTATTAAGTCAAATATCACTGGTAATGATTGAATGAAATTGTAATATCTTAGCGTTTGAGCTCAATATTACATAACTTTGGAATCATCAAGCAATCAACTCACTCAATAGAAAGCATATAATGAACTCACTTATAAGTAACAGTTAGATTTGTTTTTTAGTTAAAATGATATTTACATCATGCTCACAACTGTAATGTTTCTATTTGTTAGATAATTTTCACTATTCAATGTTTTTTCTTAAGACCTTAGCACCTTCACACAAGATACACACAACACTTAGGTTGTAAAATGTTTACTTAGGGTTATCATATATGCTTAAACTTTTTAATCCACTCAATCCCTATACACCCTAGGAAATATATTACAGTATTTAAGCATGATGTGATTGTCAAAAACTAAGATTTAGATTTAATACTGTGCATAGCAACTGTAAAGCAGTCTCAGTTGATTCTTGATGGTATTAGACAACTGTGTGTGAAGGTGCTTTGGTACATACTTTGAAGATCAGCTTTAAATTAAGGGCTGTTTTATTCACCTTCTAGAGTTGACATCAACGAATTGATTGTTGGGGCATTTGAAAGTTTTGTTGTCTAACTTTGAAACAAATCCTCCTAGGAGTTGGTAGTCATCTACATTGTCACCCATCACAAGACCAACCATTCATACCAGTCAAATACTTCAGATTCCATTGAAAATGACAATGACATGCCCCACTTACAGCTCAAAAAGGCCCTTTCCCATTGCATTGAAGTGACAGAAACATATCACAGCCACTCAAAAGTGCAAGAAAGCACTCTATGTTGAGTTATTGTGACCAAAGCTCATTTGACATTGTTGCAGCATAGCTGCCATTGATTGTGATGACTAATGTATTTGCCTTGACTGTCAACAATGCCTCCAACTGGGATAGCCTTCATGCACTATTTGATTGTCATTTTGCCAAAAAATGTCATATGATGTCAACAGACTGTGCCAACAGCATATTGCCAGTGTCACTTAGCAATATTACACCCTGAATTTGTGTTTCGTGTGTGTTAGAACATTGTCTTCCATCTACACTGGAATAATAACAAATTGTGACATAACAAAGACCCTCAGACAAATGTAACCCATTTGTATTTAATTTTAGTGTATTAAGTACTTTATACCAAGGTGGTATGAAATGAAATTGAGTGCAACATGTTATTTTATGCAAAACAAAAATTTGTATTTTTACTAACAATGACTAGTAAAATTGAAATTTTAGGAACCATTATATAATAACTAAAAACCATGGTGCAGAGAGATAGTTATTTTGATTAAACTGGTGATTTTGGGTCATTTGATGATGATAATCTGAGAATAATCGTTGAATATTTTTCATACATGAATGGGATGCTTTTAAAAATAAGCCATTCATTTATAGCATGAAAATTTATATACCTTTTGAAGCATTGTGTTCACTTGACATCAAAATTATTTGTTCTTAGCATTAGCTTTTTATGCATATGGTCCCTGCATTATACAGAGAGTAGTAAGACTTAATCCTATATGTTATTTTTGAGCTTTCTCTCAGAAATACTTGAACAAACAAACACATTATTTTAAAGAGAGACTGTTGGTATAAAGAACCATTTGGCTTTGGTGCATCATTATCTTATTCCAGTCCCGTGTGTCTATTTTGTTGTGAAGAATGAAATTGCATTTTATTCCAATGACTTTTCATCAGCTATGACAATGTTGTTGTTTCTTTATTTATTATTACATTCTAACAAAACAATTTCCAAATATACAATTTCCCGAATCAGATCTATGTAATGATATTATTCATCCAATTTAATCAAACAAGGATGTGTGTTGGTTCAATAATAGGCAAAACTACAGAGACAGAGAGATGAAATTGTTGGTCACTAGTACACTCTCCACTATACCATGATACAATTATTTGGATTGGACATATCATATACAATAACAATGAACAAAAAGCATTCATATGTTTCATATTAATCAATAAGTGTTTTAAACATAGACAAAAAACTTTAATTGAACCAAGTCTTGAAAATTAAAACCACACTGTTCACACCAAGGAGAATAATCAACTCACTAAAATGGACCTTGGCCATGACAGACATATTATCTTATATATGTGATTTTACATTTTATTCATAAGTAGCATGTATGTAGACATGTAGACCCAAAGTCAATATTGAATTAAGGTGTAACTTCTTACCTAGGTACATTTTCACCTTTTAGTAAAGTGATTGATTGATCAAACCACTAAGCATCATGGCATGTAATGTGTGTGGTACAATTATTAAACCTGCCTCTGAGTCTATCTTGTGCTCCAGAGTGCTTCTGAACGCATGTAGACCTAATTTTTTATTTTTTGACACTTCATCATCTACTACCATATATAAGTATAATATATTATTTTTTGGATATTCTAGGTGCATATTAGCGATCAGTCGTGGATAAAATCGAAAAGGGCATAATTTTTGGAATATTGCCTTACAATAAAAAATCGGTCATTAATCGGTCATTAAAGGGTTTCCTAGTAATAGCTAGGTACAGCGGTAGATAAGTACCTAGAGGTACTTAGTGCAGTATGGTAGTAAGTAAGATTCAGATTGTTTTTGAGTCATTTTACTCGGTCGTTTTAATCAAAGCCAGCAGAAAGCAGGCGGAGGGGATGACGGAACAAGCAAGGAGATTGACATACTTATGAAGCTTTTATTTCTATTTGTTTATTGTTTCAAAGCACAAATTCTGGATGAAAAGTGACATCTCTTTGTGTGCTCATAATTTCTATCTTCATCAAGAGGTCAATCATTTACAACTAACAAGCAACACATACCACACAAAAGGTTCACTATAAAGTAGTATCATCAGCTCAATTTTTTCTTCGTCTGAAAGTAACCTTTCCACGCATTCACATAAATTGACCAATCGCGATGAAGATCACAGCCACAGCAGCACTCACCCTCTCTCTAATGGGAATGATTTCCTCCAGCGTCCTCGCCGTCAATGAGCGTACTGCA
>JALLOT010004421.1:0-10288 GCA_036939595.1 Thalassiosira livingstoniorum | reverse complement strand
AGCGATACAAAAATACAGAATTCGCTAAAAAAATCATCCATTAACGGTACCTTCCAGTTTAAATCAATGTTCAGGTTTATTTGAGATCTATACTCTAAACCTTTCGTCACCCTCACAATGATGGTCTCTGCCTAAGGCTTTGGCAGTCTAAGTGGGGATTTTTTTGTGTTAGATTCAAAATTTCCTTAACAATTTGAATTCATAAGGATTTGGGAATATGATCAACTATTGATCTACTGCAAAAAGGAAAACAAGAGGGGGGATTCTTTGATTTTAAGGAGAGAAGAAAGATACTTATTTGAATGTTCAGAGGTGAATTTGTTATGGCAATATGATTTTGTGGGAAAAATGGTCATTCTTGTTCCAGATAGAGTAATAGCTGCTGCGTTCCAATTACTTCTTAACTTGACTCACGACCTCTCACGACTCAAGACTCGGGACTGCCAAAATAATGCGTTAAACTACCATATATGGTGGCAAAAAATGGCGCACACAACAGAGCATTTTCCGGCCACCCTAAACGATGCCAACATTAACCAGAGCAACCAGAGCTAGGACTCCACCCAAGCCACAACACTCACCACACACACCACATCCACCCCATGAACACGATGACCCAAACAAAGTCATTGAGAAAGCTGACAAATCCGACCAACCGGACAAATCAGACCAAACGCCAACGCCAAGTAAAAACGAAAATGAGACAGGAATGATGGGAATGACTGATACGACAGGTGAAGGAATGATGGTGGCGCCGGTGGTGCCATTCCTCTCACTATCACCAACACCAACGAAGCCAAAGCCAACAAGGCGAATGACAAGAAGTAGTCAACGAGCATTGCGCAGTAGATCTCGCGGTTCAGTAAGTTCGGTCAATACACCCAGTTTAAGCAGAGCAGTCAATTCACGGGTTGGACGGAACGTCATGTCGCCCAATTCCCGTGCTAGAAGTATAGTCAATGCTCTTTCCTCTCCTGTCTCCACTGCCTCCTCTTCCTTCAAATCCTCCAAATCATCCACTGCCACAAATCCCATGACCAATTCAGCAAGAGAGATGCTCTCGCCCATATCAGAAAGTGACAAACATTCAGCAGAGTCAATTTTGCGGAATCTCGCCCGGGTGAACAAGACTAACCGAACCAATCGAGTTACTAGAACTAATAGAGCTTCTAGCACCACAAATAAACCCAACGCTGCTAACAGGACGAATGCGACTAATGGAGAAAGTCGGACTACGAGAAGTAGAAAGCGGGCTCGTCAACAAACTCGTCAAAAATCATCCTCCTCCTACGTATCGTCTTATGATTTATTCAGCGACTTGACTGGAGAACGGACACCAAAAAAAACAAAGACAGCAAAGAAAAATAAACCCAATCAAGACAATCAACATAGTGATTCTAATGAGCCTGATGCACCTAATGATTCCAATGAACAGTCATTGCCGTCGAAGCAGAAGGCGAAAAAGCAAGCGCAATCACATCGGTTAGAGGAGCATCAATCAGCGCGGCATAAGAAGAAAAACACGCAACAATCACATCGGAATGATGATCAACAGCAACAACAGCAACCAGAGAAGCACGAGGGTGCAAGTTCAAAAGATCATCCCGAGAATGACGATGCCCCAAACGACAGCAATTCCAATGATGCCAGTAAATGCAAGGATGATAATGGGCTAAATCAAGCCAAAACTGATGACGAGGCAATCAAAAAGGTCAAAGAAAGCAGCAACGTCAAATATGGAAATCATCAAAGCAGTCAAAACAATGACGGGAGTAGCAACGAGGAAAATCGTGATAATGAGTGCAGTAACAATGATGAGACTATCCCCCTTGCACAGACAGAGCAAACAGCTCAAGCAGAACATACGGAACAAATTGCACCAGTAGCAACGACGACGTCAACAATTCCGAATGATCTCCCCCTCAACAGTCACAATTTACAATGGCTGCTAAATTTAGAAATTTGGAAGAGTGTACATCGACCAAACTCGACGAATGTGACTGCCTTGGCACACCTAGCACAACTAGCTGACCCTTCAAACTCACCCACCAGATCGTCCCACTCACTGCAACTGCCCAAATTTTGGATCTACAAACAAAACAAACTTAGAAAAAAAGAAGTCAAGTCAAAAAAGGACTCGATGAAAATTGCTCTTTTGGAGGAGGCTGGCTTTTGGGATTCGAAAGTAACAAAGCAGATGGAACAGGCAGAACAGACAGCGAAGGCAAGCAAGGCAACGCACAAGAAATGCGGGAAACAAGAGAATGGAGAGAAAGTTGAAGGGTCTTCTGAAGAAAATGGAGCAACTGATGCAAAGGAATTAACTGCTGCAAATGGAGGAAATGAAGCGATCGTTTTGACTTCCACTAAATCGACTGAATCAACTGAAAATGTTGGCAGTGTTAGCAGTGGTGTCAACAAGTTAAAAAAATCACAATCGAAAATTGACCCAAATCAAGAGGCTGGTGCCATTGCAGAGGCAGTCGAGGAGACAGAGCCACAGCGAGAGGCAGAGCTAGACGTTGAGGCTGACTTTGAGACAGAGGGAGGGGCAGAATCGAAAAAAGAGGACGTAGACAATGAAGAAGAGAAAGAGAGCGGATACACCAATATCTTTACAGGACTTGCTGATCCAGAGGAGGATGAGGACGAAGAGGACGAGGAAAGTGATTTAGGAGGAAGAGAAAGAGAGGCAGCATCACACAATCAATCATCTTCTGGAGCTTCATTTTTGTCATCATTGGCAGGACCACCTCAATCATCAATGCCATCAACGCCATCATCATTATCACCTCTCTCTCCTCCTTCATCGCCAGCTTCTTCAAGAAGGAAATCCAATCGAAAAAGCAACCCAACCCAATTCTATCTCAATTCAGACGAGGTACACCAAACGATCCAACAAACTGTCCTGGCTTCCTACCGATCGTATCGATCGTACAAAAAGAAATCACTCAAATCACCCAAATCGCCAAGCAAATCACCAAAGGGGAAGACAAATTCTAGAGAAAAGCAGGGACAAGGAGTGAACAATTCTGAGGAGAACTCGTCGTTAGTACCATCATTGGCGTCATCATTGGTTTCGACATCGTCATTATCGACATTGCAACCATCGTCGAAGCGAGACAAACTTGTTTACGATGTTGAATATGCAGCCGGTGTCAACGATGCCAACACTGTAGTCAATGCAAAAAAAACAAAAGGGGCAAAAAGCTCCTCCAAACGAAAATCTCTATTGAAGCTAACTGACTCATTGTCTGGTACTGTAAATGGTTCATCTACATCCCCAAGTTCTACAACTATGACAACTTTGGCTCCTTCCGTCTCATCTGACACCACATCGAACATTTCGAACGAGCCACCAAAGCCAAAATCTGTAAAGAAGAGAAGGCGGGGTGGATCCCATCAAACTTCGTTTTTGTCCGTGTTGGAAGGGGCAAATGGAACCAATGGTGCGAATGGAGGTTCAATAGAAAGAGGTGGAAGAATGGCGAATACCGCGACATCTAGTGGTGCATCCAGCGGTCAAAGTTTAGAGAAAAGTGGAAGCACTATGTCAGTTGTTTCTCTAAGCTATGAACGTCTTGAAGAGGAATTGAATAAAGCTAGCAAACGAAAGAAACGAAGGAGTTTGGAGGAAGCAAAGAAGGCAAGGGCAGACGAAGCCAATAAGGTTGATGCGGCCGGTTCGTCTGATGCGGCAGATAAGGCAGCTGGAGCAATTAAGACGAGACAGGCTGGTAGAGCAAGGAGACAATCGAGAAAACAAAAGGCGAACGAAAATGCATCTCACAAAGATGAGAAATCAAAGGATGTCAGTGGAGAGATCGTCACTCAAGAAGTCATGGCCGACTCCCCCAACGCCTCAGCTGCCTCCAAAAACAAGAGTAACGTTACGGCATCCAACACGGGAGAAAATGAAGGGTCTACAGAGAAGCCGAAAGAGTCAAAAGCATCTCACATGAAAATAACCAAAATCCAACCTTCTAAAACTTCGGTATCTACGGCTGCAGCGTCTTCCACACCTCTGACTAATCTTGACTCTTTGTCGATGATGAATGAAGCATGGCGATCCCTAATGGATGAGGATGATGACTACCACAAGACGATTGGCTTGGAGCCAAAGCGACTTGATCATGCGTTTGAATCCGCAGGGACCCCAGAGACCAATAATTCAAATGATGCAACGGATTCCGCTGCTTGCGTCGACGATGGAACACAGTCACGCGCTAATGCACATAATGATGATGACGAAAGCGCTGGTAAAGGTAATGGCAGAGATAATATAATTGACGAGGCTCCCAAGACGCAGAACAAACGGTCATCGTTGGAAAAAGTTCATAAACCTTTAGTCAGAAAAAGGAAGACGTCTCCAAAAGTATCGACTGTTGCGAAAGAACAAGTTCAAGAAGCATCTACCGAGAAGAGGTTGGGAAGTGAAAATGCTGCGAGTAAAGAGTCGGTTGCTGTGAACTCATCTCTATCCGGAGCTAGAATTCCTGAAGCGACAAAAGCTAAAAAGTCAAAATTAATGACCAAAGGCATATCAACAACCGAAGCTATGGCAACCAATCGGTCACCCGGTGGAAAAGGTTCGACGAATGAGAACGCGACAGCATCAACAACGACACCATCATTGCTTTCCGAGGACGACGCAGACGGGGCTATGGAACAGGTGCCCTTGCTGTCAGCTGGAAATGAAGCTATTCAAGTCCATCAAGGGAACCAACCCAGGGAGGCTATGGCTGAAGTTCGTGCCCAAGGCAATTCAAGGGAAATAAATGTCTATGATAAGGGATCGACTGAAACACACTTGGAACATTCATCTTCTCTCGAGCATAATGCCAATGAAAACTCACTAGAAGAAAAAGAATCGGGATCCGGAAAACCTTCACCGTCGTCAGGACAGGAGGAGAGCCGGCAAATGCAAAACGAAATCACGGCTAACAGAAAAGGTGGGGAAAAAAGCACAAGGTTGCCTCAATCAAATAATGCTGTGATGAATGATCATCTGCGTCAAACGAAGCAGTCAAATCGCCCCCCTGCATCGGAAAGGAATGAGCCAGTTCCCTCTCGTCCTTCAAATGAATCTCAACCAACTACTGCAGACTTTAAACAGTCAAAAGAAGCAGAGACACCCAACACCAATGCAAAGACTCATGCTCACAATTCTGCTGTGAACGATGCTGGAGCTCCTGTCAGTACCATGGCAGACATGGCCAACTTTTCTCCCTTTTCATTTGCATCGCCTTTGAAAGATTTTCACGCCACTACGGACTTCTTTGCCTCTACAACGGCAGCAGATGAAGCTGCTTTGGTACCACAAGCTTTGTTTAATGGAACTCCATCTGGATCACCCCCAAATGGCGCCATGCCCAGTTCAATGACCAAGTTCCAGTATCAACTCATAATTGCGGAGAAGCAGTATCAGGAAAAGTTATCGGAATTTGGTCGATTGGAATTGGAAGCGAAAATTGTGACAGATAAAATGCTGAAGATTGAGAAAAGGATCAGGGAAATAGACGCACAAACAATGCACGACAACGTTGGTAGAGCAAACTACAAACATGATTCTCAATCTTATCGGCATCAAAAGAGTCATCCAACATCACGTTATTCGGCGTCTCCCGACCGGGGTTACTGTGATGATTACCATTCATCGAATAAACAACATGATTCTCATTCCTCTCGGCGTGAAAGGAGCCGCTCAGCCTCACGTTATTCGGAATCTCCCGACCGGGGATACGATGATGAATACCATTGCTCAAAAAAACGTAGACGAAAGCAATGCCATAGTTTAGAAAAATACCAATCTACTCCTTCTGGCCACAGTATGCGCATAAGATCCGACAAGTTTCAGTCAAGAGAATCAAGTACTTCGTCAAAATCTAGGAAAAATATGTCTGCCGGAGGCAGCGAGCCAAGTCATCATCGATCCAGAAAAAGTGAACGCGAAGAAGTCGAATTTGCTAGCTCTTCCAAGTCCAAGAAGAGACGGCACATATCAAAAAATGAATCCAATATGTGTTCTTCCAGTAAGAGTTTGCGGGGGCGATCGGAGGAGTTTCAGTCGGAATTCAGTTCTTCTATGGAAAGACGTAAATCACTACCTGCAATGAGCATGGATTCAAGAGTTCGCAAATCCATGAAAAGTTCTTCTGATCACTCGAGTTCAACAAGGTCCCAAAGTAGGAAAAGGATGAGATCTTCTTCGAGAGCACAATATGACTTTGAAAGTCTTCACCACACCGAAGAAGATATTCAAAAATCAAGCAGAAGGACGTCTAGTGCTCCTGAGGGAAAGAGTCGAGTGTCAAAAAAATGTACCAAAAGGGCAACCTTGCACAATGAAAGTAGTAAACTCGATCATTCCTCGAGAATCAATAGGCCAGAGAAAAGATTATTAGATAATGGCTCGCATAGTCATTCAGAAAAACAAATAGTTGCTACCAAACATCACAATGTCAAACCTACACAGAAGGATAGAACTAGAGGATTGGCGGAAGAACGCTCTAGAAATGATAAAACCAAGGATGATAATAAGAGTGCTTCCCTTTCTACCCAAGATTCTTCACCGGCTGAACTTAAGAGTAAGGAGATTAGTTTACTCAACAGCAATTTTAAAGATCCCTTGTACTGGTTGGCAGGTGGGGAAGATGATTCTGACGATGATAGCGATGATGAGTTTGAAGGGTTTTTGATTCCTCCACCGTAGTGGGAATTGAAAGTTGTTTCAATTCTTTTATTTCTTGCCATGCCCGCTGTCTGTAGTTGCTCCTTGACAGAATGCACTTATTGGATAGGTGTAATTCAGAAAGATTCTAATCACGGCAGTTATTGTTGCTACAAATGATACGTTGTGGTTTAGTGCGTAGTCGCAATAAGCATTCAAAATTGATATAAATATCAATTTTTGTTTACACATTTTTCTGACTGTCTCTTGTTCTAAAAAATAACCTAATATTGTTGCAATAATAATATATTTTACCCAAGGTTTTGGTGGAAGCACTTGCCGGTGGACTGGTGAAAATCCACAGGGACAAACACTGTTGGTTCGAACTTTTCAGTCACTGATTTTTGCATTGACAGGTACATTCATTTTGGCACAAGATACATGGCAGTACACCATCACTCATTTCAGCCAAGATGGCAGATAAATGATAAATAATCAAAATGAAATTTCAAACAATAGAAGAGTGAATACTTTTACATGATAAGGACTTACAATGTTGTATCAATTACAATGAACTGCTGACAGATTTTTGTCATATCCAAAAAGAATGGTAAATAGAATGAGAAATGTTCTGGTGACTAAAACGTGTGACACAATCTGTAGCCATGTGCTTTCTGTGCCGACACTGACTATGTCAAAGGATTTCATGAATGATAGCCTTGAGACAAAGTTTGTGCCATCTGTCTCTTGAAGGTATGTCTTCATCTACCTTCAAAGTATGCACTGCTAGTGCAGGAATGATAAGTGGTGTTGCACTTAGGTAAGGGAGACACATGTAGGTGAGTAGGAATTCCTCACAGCTCCAGAAATAATAGTTGATGGACAATGTTTGGTTGTATCACAAAAAGTTTCCCACTGGTCAAAGCATCTAGTTACAGCCAAGTATTCTCAAGTGACATCACAACTAAGAATTTTTTTACAGATTTCCTCTAAAAAATGATGTGACATTCTACCCCAAAATACTGCTTTGCTTATCCCCTTGTTGGATAAGTACCAAAAATCCCCTTACTTATTACTTTTTACAAATTGACTTTCCAAAACATGTAAAATCTTGATTTTTTGTATGAAAACACCCCAATGAACCTATATTCATTTGAAAGCTGACGTTCTCAGCTTTCAAATAAATAGGTTTATGGGAGGCTATCTCCACCAGAAGACTGTCAAAAATGGGGCTGAAGTTGGCCCTTGGATTTGATATTTGTAGAATAGCATACCTATTTGTTACTAATTTGAACTTTTTTATTTTTAGGATGAAATCAGTAGATATGCTAAATGCCAAATATGTTAGTATATTTTTATCATACATAGTTTTAATATTTGAAGTTTGAAATAGAAACTAAAAAAGTTGACAATTTCACATGAACTTTTAGTGATTCATTTCAAGCGATATAAAGTTTCATGGGAAAATCAAGGGGAGAGTTTCAAATTTCTTCACATTCTATGTAATCAAAGATTATCAAATTGTGTTTGAGCATTAAGTAACATTTGAGCAGAAAAATGTAAATACTATTGATACAGGAAGCAGTTAATACGCATTAAAAATGGCTGACTCTTTTCTGACTCATTTTCTATACCGTGCTTGAATGCACACTACCTCCATTCTAAAACACTATGCCAATCTGAATGGGAGTGAAAGGTACCACCTAGCTTCTAAATGGCGCTTTTCTGCTGATTCAAATGCCCTAGATCCCTCCAAATTGGTGCCAGTGGCATTGATGGCAATGGGCCATGGTTGATCAACCAATGTACTACTGTCAATGCCTACTCAATGCTAGGAATTGCTGCCCATCAACACTAAAAATAGAACACTGTAAAGTGCAAAAACACACTATTCCACTACAGAATGGTGACCAACAACAATTCCAGTGCTTCCAAAGGCTTTTTGTTTGGATTTTTAATATTTAATCAAAAATTAAGTATACAGATACATATTGTTGACTATTATTGCATCTAGATCAATTTATTTATTCAAAAGCAACCACATGTCTCCTCTTGCTGCTGTAATCAATGTTTACAAGGCAGTCAACCAAGATGACAAGAGCAGATTACATAAACATTGTGCCACTGTTTTCCTCTCCCCCAGCAACATCTAATGTTCCTATAATACATATATTTTTTCAATGCAGGTATTGCAAAGGTAAATGGGCCATTTTGTTGCAACTTTGCTGCCTCATCTTTTACAATGGTTCTTGATCATGGTGCTGTGTTGGTAGTTGGATTGCCAAGAAGGCCATCAAACATCACAATCACATGTCTAGTAATTAGCTACTTCTGCAATGATATAAGCAACATTCCATGGGTTTTGGGTGGATTTTCAAGTTGCATGCAGTTTGAGCTAATGTGTTGGATTGATTTGTTGTTTTGTCATTTTTGGACAGAACAGACAAGAGCATAGTGACGGCAGCTGATTTCCTTTACAAGACAAGAAAATGAGGCATTGATCCATGTTTGATTGGGCATGAAATTGTTACCAAACTTTTCCTTTGATTACATACCTCAAAGTCATGTTCTTAGTTGCAGATGTTCAATGACCTGATTTCTTCAACTTTAAAAATACAATGACAGATAGAAGTTCTAGGGCATATACTGAACATGGTTTAGGGCATAGGACAGTTGGTACTTGTATATGAGCATGATATGAGAATAGTTTGAGAAATCTTTTATCATAGAAAATGACTAAAAAATGATAACATTTGTAACTAATGACTAGACACACAGCATATTACCTTGTTTGGTCAAGCCAATGCAGATTTTATTTCTGCCACCATGGTTGATGACTACTGACAGTACCTTGCTATGACTCAAGAAATCTTGGAAATATAAAAGTACCATCACCATTTGTAAAGAGTACTGCATTCACTAGAAGAAAATAATACATGAAAATTTGAATCATCTTCAAAAAGGGCTACTAGTCATTTATTTTTATCAAGTCATCATGATGCCCATTCCCTATGCCAGGGTTGATGGCTGTGTGTGGGATTGAGGGTACAGAGTTCCATTGGAGATGAAAACTGGACTGGCTTAAAAAGAAATATCCAAGTGATCATTAACCATCTTCATGAGCTAACAGAAACAACTATTAAATTCAATGAACTGTCGGTGGTTGCCATCAAAGGGTCCACAATAGTTGATTACTGGCTGTCTACTGGCAACCCCCACCATGGTTTGAATAGGTATATTTTCCCACAAGTATGAAATAAGCAAATATGATGGATTTTGCGTCTAATGGTTATACTGGTGTACATGAAGACATACCAGTCACTGAAAATCCATTTTCTTTGAACCTCTTTCCCACTATTATGATGAGTTCTACAGTCTTTGCAGCAGTGGCAGTTCTGAGCATTTGGCATTGGAATTTTTGCAGGGATGACAGACAAAATTCTTAGATGGACTCAACCCTTCCTATTTTCATAGCCAGTTGAGCTTGAATAGATACCAAGTCTTGTATTGGAAGCATTTCCATGGTCCCCCAACAAATCACTTCTGTCAATGTCAATTTCAGAAAAATGTTAAATACATCAGGATCGTTAGATGCAGGACCTTAGATGCAGGACCAAA
>JALLOT010004420.1:0-10283 GCA_036939595.1 Thalassiosira livingstoniorum | reverse complement strand
ACTCGCGCAAGCGCTCGTGCCTTACTTATTTGATTCCAGCACCTAATTTTGAAATCGCATCACTCAAAATGTTAAGCACAAAAATTGAACGATGTGCAGTTCGATTATTTATAGTATAAATTCATAACTGACTACACATATGAAGACCTAATTTGGATGGTTTTTGGTATTGCTGGAGTGGCATACACCTATCTTGATGTGGATGGAAGCAAAAAAATGAATCAAGGCAGAAGTGGCACAGACTGCTGTGAGCATTTTTTTGCAATGATCCGTAATATTAATCAAAACCCAACCATGCAGCAGTGCAGAGAAGCAGCATCTAAGTGTGGGTATTCTTTTCAGAGCCATTTGTTCAAATTTGATGGCAAACAAAATGCTGCTAATGCAGAGCGCAAACATGAAGACTTTTTCCAGCCAATTCCTAAATAGAAAACAAATAATTACATATTAAATTGCATATTCATTCAATTGATACTTGAGGCATACATTTGTATTTAATATTATTCAAGGTTTTCTATTATTTCTCCCGATGGTATATTTTTATAGCCACTACTATCTTCAATGCAAATAGTTTCAATACTAGATAAACACTCTAAAATTTCATCATGCGCAGTTTTATCTTCCTTTGTAGGCTCTCTTTTAGCTTTTGATTTGTTATTGCTTTTCCTCTTTTTACTTGAGCATGATAGGGGTGGGGGGAGTGTTGATCTGAATGATTTACGGCGTTCATTATATAAATCATAAAACATGGCTCAAATTACATTCGACGTCGCCAACCTGAATACGTTTTTGATAATATCACATGAACTCGTCTCTGTGTTATGCCCATATATTACAAAATGACGCATAGTTCAATACGAAGCTCCTGTTGTTTGCGGTGTACTGCTTAAGACACAGCTGATCTGGCGTGAGTGTCAAATAACCTCACAAATGGAGTCACCTCTATCTTTCAATGGTAATAATGTTATCTAATGGCTACCTTCTTAAGTTTCAAATTGGGTTTATTGGGGCAATATCATACTTATCAATAGAGGCCCTCTCATTATGGTAGTCACAAGTTAGTTTTCAGAGAGTAAATAATAATACGCGTTATACCAATGAGCTGTGGTATTTCAACTTTTTGACAGACAACACTCTTATAAATATACACTTCTCACATGTTTGACAGAAAGAAAGACATTTCAGTTTGACATGATTTTGGATGGCGCATAGTTCAATACGAAGCTCCTAGTGTTTGCAGTATACTACTTGAGACACAGCGGATTTGGCCTGAGTGCCAAATAACCTTGCAAATGAAGTTAGTACCTCTATCTTCACTGGTTATTGTCATCTAATAGCTACCATACCTGCTTAGTTTCAAATTAGGTTTATTGGGGTAATATCAATAGAGTCCCTCTCATTATAAGGTAATCACAAGTTTGTTTTCAGAAAGTAAATAATATGAGGTATACTAATCAGCTGTGGTAGTTCAATTTTTTAATATAGATTGATATAGACAAAACTCTCAAAAATACACACTTCTCGCATGTTTGGAAGAAGGAAAGACATTTCAGCTTGACATGATTTTTGATGACTCAGTTGTTGTACATTCACAGAGATGAAACTAATAGAACAGAATGGAACCTGGATAGAAAAAGAGCTCACCACAAATCTTTCCATGTTTTCATGTGTACTACAATTTGCTCACTATTGAAAACAAAAAGTATTCAATGGCAATTGCTTTTGGTAAAGGTAAACGATGTGATTGCATTCTTTAATTTTTAGTTAGATGGGTTGTAATGGTAAAAAATATATCAATATTAAGAAGGAAAATTTAAATAATAAAATTTGGGAGGGTAGATTAAGTGATATTCAAAGAAAAAACTTATTTATTCTAAAAATCATTGGAAAAGGATAATCAATTTCAGAAAAAAATGACATCAATCAGGTTTGGTATAGCTTTGACATAGGGTTTCCTGCACCAGCAAAATAAATAAGAAAAATAAGAAAAATAGCTCAAGTGATGTATCATGTGATAAATATTAACATTAGTTTATGCCATATTGCAAGCTTTTTTATATTTGTGTATGAAATGGGTGCATAGATCCATTGATCATTCTTCTTAATGTTTGGTCAATATGAACACACTGTACTTTGAAATATTTTTACAATATTTGAAGTTGTTTATATTTGGGTGGTGGTCTAATGTGGTGCTATTGTTGTCATTTCTATTCCTACTGAATCAGACCTTTCATTTCACAATTTGTCTGTGTTGTGTATGACAATGCCTAAAAAAGATTGTATCATTTCTCACGTCAGTTCTTTTTGCAAGACTTTACTTTTTGATGTTACTTCTGATCATAATTGCTTCTTGAATAACTAATAAAAATATTTATTGTTCAACAAGGATCACGTGTTTTGAATTTAGTGGAAAGGAAATTTGCATCTGAATTATCTTCTTCATGGTGCCTTTATTTATATTGTTCTTAGTAAGTTGTCGATCTTATCATTGCTAGATTCTATCTGTCATCCTCTCCCCTACAAAATAGATGTCTGTTTGCCACTGTGTTTATATTTGTTCTTAACTGATTATTGTACCATGCATTGGTAATCATCAACCTTAGATTGAAGCTGTGCCTCAAGGGTTCATCTGCATAATTCAATAAAATTTGGACACATTTAGATCTTGGACAAGTTGCCTTCTCTTGCATTGTTGACAGCTTGCCAAGATAGTTTCAAGAACTCTAGCTCTGTGAGTTTGTCCCCATATTGTCCTTTATGTGATCCAAAGTTAAAAGCACTTTTGATATGAAAATGATGTCAAGAAAAGCAAACATGTTGTATATCATTGATTATAAAAAGCAGTAACAAACATAAAAATAAAACTCTTACTAATGCTGACCAAAATAAATGGGATATTTCCCCCGTGGAGTCTGCAGAGCCTGTCAATTGAGGGTACAAAAGGGCATATGGATGAGATTTGCTACATGTATGATCAAATGTAGTTCTGATAATACCTGCTATCATATCCTTCATAAAATTAGTTTTATTCTTTAGCTTTACTATACCTTATCAAATAGAAACACATGTTCTTGATTTTAGTTCATTTTTGAAATAATTGTTTGTTACCCAATCCTTTTGTTCTAAGACAATTAAATTGGATAGATCATAGCTCTTGAGGACAACCTACCATCCATAGTTCATTGTATTAGAACCATTTCCTTGGGCCATGTGCAGGGTCACCCTCCCAGCAATATCTCTTCTCAGCTAATATTTGAGATATGAAGAATCTGAGCACAGTTTTGAAAATGTCTCAATGAGGGGAGTATGAATCTGTTTTGGAGCAATGCTGGAAATGCATTCTCTATGATTTCAATTTTTACAGAGCAATCAGTATCTTTTCCATGTAGCAAAGTGTTGTATTTTTATGGTAGTACAATAGAGGTACTTACGTCAGATTTTTTTTGTTCCAAGGCATTATCCAATTGAATGTCTTACTTCAGACTAGCGTGTTTGCCCTTACAATCGTCGTGCTTTATTTTTAATCAATCATCTGCGCCAACCTACCATACTCCTCTGTCATTCACGCTTCTTTGTTTCCATCTCATTCAACCCAAGGCCCGCCCAAACGATTCCTACGTTAAATTCGTAACCAATAATGTCACCAAAAAATTGGCGCGGCTGGCAAGGTCGCTGCAGCAATGGTTTGACGCCATTGCAAGATCATCAGTGGCGCAGATTATTTTTGGTCCTTCACACTCAATTTTTGCCATCTCCTCGGCATCCCCCCATCGTCACATTTTTTGCCCTAAATGTAATGGTCCCCATCCAACCGGTAAGAACCTTCTATCTCTGTTTTGGGATCTAAATTATTTTTTTTGTTAGTAGCTCAACTGATATTCCCCCCCCCTTTGTCCCTTGTATCTTTTTGAAACAAACAGAAAAATGTGCAAGCGCCCAACTCCATCAGATCCGGAACCCATTGTTATCACAGATATACAAGTTGGGATAGAGAAAACCGGCAGAATTTTTTATCAAATAGTTCTTTCTGGCAAGTGCTGTGACCATGGTCGGTCAAGATTCAAAATCGGCACAACTGATGAGGTTGTCAATGCATCGGATCCGGCAAAAGCCATGATGGAGAGGTGTATTTTTCAAATAATTCATCACAAAAAGAGTCGTTGTTTTGATGGAATAAATCTATGCCCCCTTGATCCGATGGCGGGAATAGGCGGATTTTACCTCAGTGGCGATCCTTCCCCGTGGCGGCATCTCTGGAAATTGGCAGCTTGTGAGAAGGAATTGCAAAGGCTGAAAAAGGTGGAGCAATCGTTCATTAAGACGGAAGCCCATAAAAAGAAAAGGGAGGCACTATTGAAAGCAGACTGGGAAAAAGGTGACGACTTCAAACATTCAAACGATAAATGGAGGGCGAAACGAAGCGTTTTGAACATGCTCGCAACGGAATGCAAAAACTCAACTGTGAGGGCAACCAGTGTTCTTTCGGAGGTCGTCTCTGATCTAACAAAATCAAAACATTTTGAAGAGCATGAGATCCTAACTTCAGAGAAAAAGGAGTCAATCAAAGTGAACGAGGCCATGATACGATCGGCATCCGAGTGTATTGGCGCAATGCGGAAAAATATGAACAAATCAAAAATGAAACTTCTCACCGGTAAGTTGATACAATCGCTATCATTTATATGTGTGTTCAAATTTGTAGCTGATAAAATAACTGCTTTTATTTTCATTATTAATGACCAGGAATAGCTGCTATGTTTAAACCTAACAACGATAATGATGGTGTTTCACATGTAGAGTGGTGTGATATGCTGGGACTCAACCAAAAATTGAAGTATGTGGAGCAAGGCTTGAGGAATCGTTCGTTCTACAACGACTTCATGAATGCCGGAGAAGAAATCGCCATTGGTGAAAAGGTGGTGTGTCGAGGAGGCACTGGAACACTCAAGTCGAAGACCGAGAACTGTTTGGTCATCTCCCTCCAACCTTGGGACATCGACATAACATACGAGCCGCACTCCTCCGCACGGATGCGACGATGGGAACCAGATTTGGACCACTACAAACGCTTCCAACGAGATGACATCACTCCATCTGAGTGGATAACAGCAATCCAAAATTTTCACCGAACAGTCAATACGGTATCACCAAACAAGAGAGACACCGCATCGAAGCGCCATCCAGACTTCCCTCGACAGAAATTGGAAGCTCCCAGAATATATCGGTTTGAAACGTGGGATGAGCTATGGAGCAAGTTCAAGAAGATGGAACCGGGCATAGCTGAAAAGATAAGAAATGAAAAGGATCCTGAAAAATGTCCAACTATTCTGCGGACCCATGCGCCGTGGGAGATGGTGTACGGAAAGAATTCCTCGTGCTTATGCGTAAAATGCGAAAGTGAGTACTTGAATGATGAAACAGCAACAGTTATTTCTGATTTTCTCACAGTTGCCATAATATTGTTTCAGGTGGCAACGCAATAAAGCGTGGCTGTGGGAAAGCTTCTTCGTCGCTAAAGAAAGTTAGAAGTCATTTACCGACCAATCTTGATGAAGAAAACGCGAGTCAAGTTCGCACAGACGAAATGGTGCCGGAGGATAAAGTGGCTCTCGCGCAGTTGGAGAAGATACTTGACATCTGCAGCAAGACTTCCAAATATGAAATGTGTTTGGCATGTCTACCTTGTTTGGAATCAGGCAAACTAGAAGATGCGAAGGAAGAATGCCTTTCCGGCGAATGCCGTGAGTGTGGATTTGATAAAATCTGGTCAAAGGGTTTGAAGCGAAGAGTATTCGTCGAAGCGGTTTTACGGAGGAGAGTCCGGCATAGCATTTGTTGCGGTCATGTCTCTGATGACAAACAACATGACCGCCATGCTATGCAACACTACTCGTCCAATGAACTGGAGTGGATAGAAAAATATATGAAGGAACACTTCCCGAGGGACATACCCAACGATAGAATCACATCACTGCATCAGCATTCCGATAATGCAGGCCAGCATTTCAAGAATACTGGTGTGATTGAGTACTTCACTTCCTTGGCCATGGCGAGAGGTGGACCGGGGCGATGTCAATTCGTGTATTCGTTTGGAGCTCCGGGGCATGGGAAAGGATGTTTTGACGGTCTTGGAGGAACTTTTAAGAACAAAATTCACAGTCTGATCAGGTCGAGCAAGACCTCACATGATGGCATTCCTGGCGTTGAATCCGGGTACATCACCAATGTCGAGGACGTCTTCTGTGCCTTGAAAGCATACTTTGAGACCGAGGAGCAAAAGAATAAGAAAAAGCAAGGAAGGAATCCGATCCACGTGTTTAAGTTCTTCTCTTATGTCGCCAATAGGAATCCAGTTCTTCGTCCGGACGAAACCTTTCAACCTCTTGTGGATATTCAAAAGAACTATCAGTTCTCAGTTACGGCTAGAGGTATTGTTCACATGAGGCAGAGATCATGTTGGTGCTTGAAGTGTTTCATAGCTCTATCAGATGGAAGCCACAGCTGGCAGGACAGCCATATGGTGGATGGATGCATATGCAATAACAATGGCGGGAACTCCTCAATGTACACATTTGAAAAAGTGCTGTGCTCCAAGTTGAGTGGGGTAGGAGTTCCAAATCAAGTTGCAGAATCCTTAACTAGAATTCAAATGTCGGAAAGCTTAGTGCACGGTGACTGGATACTCATCGATAGTAATAATCGAGGTGGGCAACCTGTTTGGTTAGGTCGAGTGTTATCGAAGAATGATTGGGGTGGACATTGTAAGTTGAGAAACCACACTAACGGTCGCCGGGTCGTGGAAGAAGTTACTATTCATCCAGGTGAGTATGCTTTGAATGTAATTTGGTACGAACCGATCGAAGTTGGGTCGATGAAGTATCACGTATCAAGGGAGGATCCGCGTGCCATTGTTCAAAGCAATAAATATTTAGTCATGTCCGGATTTAAAATGCATCAAGTGCTCGGAAATAGAAACCATGTTCCAAGGAATAGGCGAAGCAGACGACTGGAAAGCAGTGGTAATCAGCTCAATGATTATCAAACGAGCGAAGAGCAATGGTATTTGAAAGAATTCAGGAATGTGTGGGAAATGGATGATGATGTTAAAAACAAAGCATTGAGTCTGTGTGGAAATTGGCGTCACTAGTTTTACTTGTATTTTTTATTTAAAGGTCAGATATGGATAAACTTGGCTTTCTTAAATATTATTTGTAAAAAGGAGGTTAACAATAAATACATCACCAAAATCACACCATCAATTTTTACTATTTGATTATTAATATGGTGGAGCAACTCTAGCAAAAACCATGACAGCCCAGTGTGAATAACAATTTTTTTTCAAAATTAGGATCATTTCTGCTCCATTCCAAACTCAATTAATTTTTACTATCTGATAATTAATATGGTGAAGCAACTCTAGCAAACGCCATGGCAGCCCTGTGTTAATGACAATTTTTTTTAAAATTAAAATCATTTCTGCTCCATTCCAAATTCATAATCTGTGCAAAAAGAGCTTTAAAACAAGTATAAACACCCCTGGGGAAAAATTAGTACTTTCTGAGAAGAGATAATGGCCATTTCCCGTGGGAGGCTGACCCTGCACATGACCCTTGGTCATGAGAAAAGGGGCAAAGCTGTAATTTAGTGTTTGTGGAGTGATGAATTTGTGAGATCTGAACTAGTGACTATGTGACTTCAGACATAAAAAACCTTTGAAGAGATGGTTAAATATTACCCCCAAGTGTTTTTTTCTCAAATCAGAAGCCTCAAAACCCTAAAGTGGGTGCTAACTTTACCCCTAAAATATTGACCAAATGAAATTTCTGAAGTAGAAAGCTCTTCTTTGCAGCTTTGTCTTGTTAAAAGATTTCAGAATCCTGGCTCAATTAATATCTTTGATGGTGTAAGTCATCAAACAAAGTTGAGCATACCTCCTTTGATCCATCATATTTCAAATATTTTAAGTGATTTTAAGGTTTTATGACAATCTAAAATCAAAAATAAGAGCAAAACCATAATCAAGTGCACTACTTCAGTACTTTGTTTTTGTAGATTCAAATTAATTGACAAACAAAAGCTGAAGAGAGGAACTGATTCAATGAGCAGACTTTGCCAAAATTCTCATTTCAAGCTTTATCACTTTGTCACTTGAAATTCATAGCATCAATCAAATTGAAGCTGAAGTACAACATTGGGTTTGAACATTTCAATGTGTTTGTTGAATATAATAGATGATAAATAGTGGAGGTAAATGTACCATTTACCTTGGTCAACAGGTAGGATAAATTCAGGGTTTGCCCCAGGCGAATGGTAATAAGTATGCCCCATCCAAAACTGGGTTTACCAGGTAAAGTATCCTTTGATGGGTAAGGAGTTACCCAATAAATGAGGATACAAAAAGTGTACAACTACTTTTGTACTTATGCGAAATTCATCCATGCACTCACCAAAAACCCAAATATCAGCTCCAAGTATTATACAATGAGTGTTTGCCCAAAAACTTTTCTGAGCTACCAAATGTATGTCCAAAATTTGGCATTATCAATATCAAGAAAAAAAAACAGTCAATATCAAAAAAATATAAAGTCATAAATATAATGTGGATATTCATGCACTCATGCTTTTTTGAATCACTAGGTCAATTTGCACTCATGTAGCTGAGAGCTGCTGCTCTAGTCAGAGTTTGACAAACACATAATACTAATACAAATACAGTGCTATTAGATTGATACCTAATGGTCAAAAACTAGTACAATGTTAAAATGGAAATAAAGGAACAATGCTATGTGTTCAGTAATCAAGATTTTAATCATCACATATAACAGAAAATAAATTTGAAGATGAAATTGCATTTTTTTCTTTCGATAGACCCAAGAGACCACTAAGCCCCATTTTGTATGCAGAATAAATTGATGAGTCAGTAATACAAAAACTTATATGTAGATTATCATTGATCTCTCACACATGTTATTGAGATCAAGTCAAAGAATAAGTTTTGCAAAATTTATACCTAGAAAAATTGCCTAAAGTATCCCCTGTTATATGTGCTACATATTTTAAGACAATTGAAGTTTTTTCAAGGAGATACAGTAGAAGTTATGGAGCTGCAATGGATAACAAAAGATAATCCTGTAGACTTTTATTAGAGCTGGCAAAAGCACAATTGATATTGTACTGGTCATTATTTGCTTTGGTTGATAGAATGAAAAAGTAATAAAATCAGATTATTAGGTCATGATAATTCAGCTCAGACAAAATATGCCATCAGTTTGATATAATGGTCATAAAACAAAAATGGGTATTTTTTATGTTGAAAGCAAGGGGTATATTCTGGTAGAATACACTTGTCTACTCTCTGTTTGCATCTAGAGTGTACTGGAAGCTGGAGCAACATGAGCTCAACATAGATGAGGATTTACTTAAGTACGACACAGCAGAGACACACCCAAGTTTAAGTCATTTAACACATTGGTCACTTGTTGGTGCTTGTATTTTAACCAGATATCATGCTGGATCTATTCTCATGTACTCAGTAAAAAAATACAAGAAGTTAGTAAAAGAGTGCTGAGAGCACCACTAATGGTTCTATTTATTCGATTCAAATTTGATTACCTCATTTTCATAGCACCATCAACATCAACATGAGCAACCCTCACAGAACTATTTCAATTATAGATATGTTCATATGCACATGGATTCCAATAAAAAGCTTTGATTGAAAAGATGGCCAGCTGACCCACAAAAAATGTTAAAATGTGAAGAAAGAACAAATGAAAATGCAGCTATAGATAGAACCAATTAAGTTAGAAACTAGCAAATCTTTTAGAAAAATAATAAATATTTAGCAAAGAAATTGATCTCAAAACTAGAAGAACATAAGAAACTAGATCCAAGGAAAAAACAGGACAAAGAGTATCAACAAAAGATCTATGAAAGGTTAAACATAACATGAAAATAATGAAAGGAACATGAAAAAGAAAGTCATAAATAATCTAAAAAAGAAGCTAGAAAGAACACAGCATGAAAAAAATCATATGTAACTACTCCTACTTATTAGTACCAGATATCAAAGGACTTACCAAACAACTAACTAAAACAATTCAACACAAATCTGCACAAGAAATGAAAAAGATCCTACGACAGAAACTTTTGTGAAAACTATGAAACAAAACCTTTGAAACATCCTTCAAAGGAATTTCAGTATAACCTTGAGCGAAACCTACAATAGAACCTACAATAGAACCTACAATAGAACCTACAATAGAACCTACAATAGAACCTAC
>JALLOT010004419.1:0-10288 GCA_036939595.1 Thalassiosira livingstoniorum | reverse complement strand
TCACGGTGCCATTGATCGACAAGTCTGTCGATAACTCCAGCGGCTGACTTGTTCTATTAAAACTTTATGTTGTCCAGGGATCATGAATTTTCCGGAATAACTTGTGAGAGACATAGAGTTCCTGAAAATTTTCAATAATTTTCCAGTAAAATAGCTGTTTTATTATGAGATTTTAGGTCTTGTTATTTTCATGACCACTATTGAAGCTAATTTTTTTGGGAGCTTCAGGGAAAAAATGAGCTCGGTTAGCTTTTGATGTGCACTATTTTGAATAGTCATTTTCCATAGTCATTTATCAATTGTTATTGGTTTTGCTAGAGTTCAAAATAGCACCCATACTATGGGTACTATTTTTTTCAAAGAAAACTATTACCTTTTGCTAGAGTTCCAAATAGTACCCATACTATGGGTACTATTTTTTCCCATGAAAACTATTACCTACTCGTACTATTTTTGGGGAACTTCATGGAAAAATGAGCTTTGTTAGTTTGTTCCGGTTCGGAGGACGGTAAAAATACTCAAAATACAACCCAGCCGATTAAGCGGTAGCTAGCTAGCTACTCCAAAAATAATAATAATAATATTATTATTCGAGTATTATTAGTATTATTATGAGTAAGTAGTGTCAGTGGCCATTACTGACTACTATACTAACGACCATACTACTTATTCTAGAGAGAGGTAGACGATCTGGAAACCGGCGTTGGTAGGTACTTCCACTCGCCCACAAGCCGCCATATTTCGCAGTGAAAGTTAATGAGATTCCCCGAAAACAAAAAAGTCTAAAAAAATTAATTTGCACCAGAAATGCAAACTATCAAAATTTTTGTTACCTTGGTTGTTCTTATTAAGTAGTAGCATAACAACACATTGTCTGGAAAAGTATTAGTAGCTCCAAACCCAGATTTTTTGAGCCAGGCAATGTAGTTGCACATAATATGGTAATTTCACTCTCATTTTTCCATTTTCACAAATTCTGAATTCTTGAAAAATGGAAAATTTCATTTTTAAAGGAAGATTTTGGAAGAAAATGTACTTATTGCTGCAGTAACTTCATAGTCCTTTTCCCCTTTCCAGATACTATAAAAAATAAAACTTCATTCTGTCAATTTCAGGAAAAATAACAAAATTCTGGATTACATCAAGCAACAGTTCTGGGAATTCAGCCAGCTGAAATTTTTGTATAATTTCAAGATTCTTCAACTAGATTCATAAAAATTGTTACTACCATAATTAATTATTTATATTCTTTGTTCTCAGATCTATCAAAAAAATCCTTAAAAATTCTGGCGCGGTCAAGCATAGAAAAGAGAGTATAACTCTTCTCATACAGAAAAAAAGAGAGGTTTCATCATCCTCTGTGTCTTTAGGTAGCTCTATTACTGGGCTGTGCCAAATATTTCACTTTTGTGCGACTCCTCCTAAATCTATCATGGTACATGTATATTTTTGGATAGACAACTGAGCTATCTAGTAGTAGGTTACTTATCTACCTAGATATAGTACTGTAGTACTAATACTTCTAGCAACATGACACTGATTGTAGTGCACTGCTGATAGATAACAACAACAGATAGCCGTTGTCATCGGCAAGCAGGAGCAACAATGACCAATGCCGTTGATGATTGGCAACAGCACCATCAACTCCAAAAAGATTTGAAAGCAACACTGTTGACAATAACAGCTATCTTAACCCACCTCCTCTAATCGCTCAAGCCATATGAGAGCAGCACCATCAATTACCAAAGACATCTGTGAGCGACACACGGCAAGAAGCAAACAGGTTTGTTCATGGCAAAGGCTATCTGAGAGCAACAGTGTCAGTAGCGAACGCAATCTGAGATCATTACTGACAATGGTGAATGCCTTTTTCAATAACCAGTGTGCCCCAACTGGCTGTTGTTGCAATTTGCACCATTGAGCAAGCAAAGGGCATCAGAGTTGTTGCTCTGAGTGCTGCTGAAACCGTGTTTTCCGGAATTTCGACAAACGAACAGAAAAAAAGGGAAAAATAATCAAGTGAGAAAGGTTTCCGATCGGGGATGTTTTTAAAAAACTCCGGCGTGTTCTGAGACGGTGTAAATCCCCGGAAACTATTAAATTATTATGCAAACACGGATCTGACAAAAACTGACGAAAGTTCTCACTCGCTCTTAACATGTCTTATTTTAGGTACCTACTTAGGCTATATTTTGCCTAGAAAAAGTTTTTTTCCGGCCGGAGAATCGGCTTGACTGGGATGGCAATACCATCTGAAGCCCTCCATAATGCGGACCTTGCCTGGGGGAGGTCAGGAGGGAGACGAGTTGCTAAATTTTTGGAAGTATCTAAAAACAAGGATGCAAAAGGTAAGATCTCATAAGTAGTATTTGTGATGAGTACAAGATTTTATCTATTCAGAATCATTATCTGTCACAGAGCGAAACGGCTGAATAACTGCTATTTAACGTAGAAATGAGTACTAGACCCCTTAGAAGCTTAAAAAGCTGACGTTCTACTCTACAATTTATATGTGGATACCTGTAGATGTTTATGTAGGAAACAAGAAAATACAACAACCCTTTTGAACGGGTAAAACGGCCCTTAATGATTCATTATAGATGTACGTAGAATTCAGTATGTTTGTCTACAGGAGTAAAAATGTCACAGGGCTCAAATCATCAATCATCAAAAATATACGTACCTGAGGGTAATGTACCTTTTTTGACATTTGACTGCAACCAGATTTCTCAAATTGGCGCCAAAAACTAAAAATGAAAAGTTTTTGGATCTTTGGAAATGATTTGTAAAAAGAAGCAGAGAACATCAGAATTCTCGAAAACTGCATATCTAAAATAGGAAGTAGTTACCAGTTCCTATTTAAAAACACCCCTAAAATAAACAGTGAGTAAATGGAGTATCTTTAAAATTACCTTTAAAATTGAAAAGTGCTTGAATCCATGACGATTGTGGATAGATGATGCGCACTTTAGCGTGCATAAACCACAAAAAACATCAAAAAAAACCCAATTCAAAATTTAAAGGTATTACCTGGGTAATTTTGTGCAGTCTTCAAGTTTTTACCCTTTAAATTTTGAAAAGGGGCAAAAGAGTAGGTAGAAGCGGGTATTACTATGTTTATAATGTATGACTAACATACCATATACTAGACCTTTCATTTGTTTTTATTTTTGAGTTCTTGGTGCAAATTATTTAAAATATTCTCGATAATAATCAATATTAAATTGTTCTTTAAAAAAGTTGTATAATTACATTTAAGAATGGTAGCCCCGTTTTAAAACAAGCCAAATTTAACGAAAAATACCTCTATTGGCGAAAACTAAGAAAAAAGAGACGAGTTTGAACAACAAAATAAAAAATTCAAAACTCATCATTTTTCAGAGCCCAAAACAGCTCATAAAAATTAAGTGGCGAAGCCATGCCCCAACCCCTCCTCCCAACTCAACCGCTGCCACCGTCGAGCCCTACGCCTCCGATGTTGGTTGTCCGTCCACCTCGGGGATAGCGGCAGCCTCCTCCCCAGCCGTCTGTGGCAGCGTCATCAACGCCTCGACGACTGCATCGACGCCACCGTCGATGCCATCGTCGATGCCATCGCCATCGTCACGGTCGTCATTGGTTCCATCGCCATCGTCGCTGTCTGCCTCCTCCGGTGCAGGGGGGTCCGGGCGACCTCTCCACTCGAGACATTTCATCCTCTTCTCGAGTGGGGCCTTAGGCATACCCGGATCCCCCTTTTGTTTCTTCCATTGGAGATAATGGTTCGCTTCACTTGGGGTAAGTTTGGAAAAGTCGTGCTCGTGGTCTTGCCCGTGTTTTGCCCGAATCGCTGCGATAGCAGCATACCTTTTTTGGTACGCGTCGTACTTCCTTTTTTTGGATTCCCTCGCCTTTTTCTCATTGGTCTCTTGTTTCACCTGCACTGCTTTCAGGAGTTCAGGGTTGTCGAGGCTGACAACCCCATTCTTGATGAGAACACCTGAAGTAAGCTTCTTGGCAGAAGCTATGTTCTTCAGGATGTTCTGCCCCTCCTTGAGGCGTGCTTCTTTCGCCTTCTTGGCACCCTCATCACGGTGCCATTGATCGACAAGTCTGTCGATAACTCCAGCGGCTGACTTGTTCTTAAGGTTCAGCTGGTTGAGGGTCTCTTCACTCAATTCGAGCGGTTTCTCCCCCACAAATGTTCGCTTGAGAGACGGATCCTCGAGGATCATTCGACAGGGGGGGAACCAGCCCCTCTTTGCGATGGCCCGCTTGTTTGTATCTTTTTGCCCATAAGCTTTACCGAAGAATCGGTTGAGCACAGGAATGATATCAAGCGGGCTCAAGTTTGGAGGTAAGGCCCGCCCCAATTTCCAATATAATAGAGTTCTTTTTTCCCTGTACCACTCAATTTTTGCCTTTCCATTATTCTCTGCGGCATCGCCGACTTGCCACAGGTGTGTTGAGTAGGGGAGACCCAAGCACACCTTCCAACGGTGCCCCTTGTTGTTGATGTAGTTGAGAAACTTGGGGTCAAGTCTTGACTGATGCCCATCAACAAGGAGGGTTGGAATGGGCCCCCCTTCTGTTCGAGGAAGAAGGTCCATCTCATCGAAGGTGCTGAGTATCTTCACAAGAATCTCAGCCGTGATTCCACCCCCCGGTGAACAATAAGTCAGGCAGGGCACTTCCTTGCCATTGAATAAGCAAGTTGGGCCGCCCGGAAAGTACTTGCCTGGACCTATGTTTTGTTTCATGTCGACATTTCCATTTTTGGCGAGGATTGGCTCCACTCTGATGTCCACTCCAAGTGTCCACTCTAGTGGAGGCACTTCTTCCAAGCTCTGAAAGATAACTACACAGCACACTGCCTCGCCGTTCGCAGAAGTGAATGGGAGCAAGGTGAAGCGGTGATCGCCGCCACCAGCGATCTGCTGAGGGACGGTACCTCTTTCCACCACCAGCTTTTCTCCACCAACTTGCCCATCACTTTTCATGTTGGTATTCATGCCGGTTTCATCAGCAAACAATAGGTATTCTTTGTTTGTCATTTCAATCTCTTGTATGAAGCCAAATTTTTTTGCCTCCTCAACAACATTTTCTTCAGCATCTGTGTACACAGGTTCAGGCCTGGGCTTTGCAATGCCAGCATCAACAAATTCGTCATAAATGAGGTCGTACATTTGCGCGAGGTTATCATATCGAGTCCAGTCTGCTCTGCTGCAGGCAAACTTCCTTCCTCGGGCAGTCTGCAGATCCTTCTCATGACGGCTGATGAATCCTTCCCACCAGTTCCTGGTGACAGTGCCAAGGGTGAAATCATCATTTCCAAGTTTGCGCGATTTCTGAAACTCAATGAGTTCTTTTTGGTGAGTTGTATTTTCTATCATATCATTCATGAGTTTGATCCCCTCGCTACAACTCAAAGGTTGCTTGATTCGACTCATCTGCAGGAATATGGCAAAGAGAAGCTTCTCAGGCTCTGCCAGTGGTGACTTGGCTCCTGGCTTCCCTGGCTTAAGGTTTCCCCTCGCCTCTCTTGTCCTGATGGTTCTCTCAGGAATATCGAGCTTGACATTGAATTCGGTTCTCTTTCGCTCGATGACATCTTTCAGGAAGAGCTTGGGCAGGCGCTTGTTGTTGGCTTTGGCCTGGTTAAATTCGTGAGCCCATTCCTTTGATATGGCGTCGAGGCAGCTTTGATAATTCTCGCTCTCAATGAGCTTGTTGTCAGTGGTGGTTCCAGGTTTACGTCCTTTGGGTGATTCCTCCTCCTTTTCATCTGGAGGAGATGGCGAGGCGCACACAAGGTCACTGAGGTCGTCATTCTCCAGGGTGGATGCTGGGTTGCTGTATTTGCGCTCGACCCTTTTTCTAAGTGCTGATTCATTAACATTAATGGCATGTTGAAATAACGATTCCCTCGCTGTCTTATAAGTGTTAGGATCTAGTTTGCCTTTCTTTTTGCGCTTAAGATCTACTATGTGGTCAGTTACAGCGCTTATGGCGCCAGCCTTTATTTTCTTGCCTAGAACATCAGATAATCCCATGGTTAAGGTTCCATAGTTGGCAATTTATGAGATAGAATTTCTTGCCTAACTTTTAATGGTGGTGGTGGCTCCAAGATGTGACACAAAATCGCCCAAGGTGTAATACTGAGTCCCAAGTATGTTTCAGTATGTAGAATACTTCATAATATAATACGGGTACAATAATAATCTTTACGAGTATATGTATGCAATACTTACGTAGTATGAAAATAAGGCTGTGACATCGCCAAAACTATGTTTTTTTTGGCTCTTTATTTAGTTCAGAGGAATTCGCCCAGTATTTAGTTAGTATTTGTCTCCTGAACTAAATCCTAATTTGTAATGATTCAGATATAGATGTAATTACTCTGAATAGATTTTAACTTGTACGGATTTTTCAATTTTTGCTTGAACTGAAAACCTTCCTTTCAGGTAGGTACCAAGCTACATCATTTTTTTCCGGATCTCACACCTTATACCTTGCTTGAGCAGTAAACCTTTATTTTGGGTAAGTAATTAGAGCCAATCTTCAATGATTCCGGGTTTTCACACTGAAAACCTTACTTTTAGTCAAGTACTAAGCACCATATCTTATTAGGAGTAAAAATTTTTACCCCACAACCTCGTGGCGGCAAACATGAGATTTAGTGGGAGAAACACCACTGGGAATCGAACCCAGGACATCATGTTTAATTTAAATGTGCTCTGCCAACTAAAATAATGAGATTTATTTTTGTACTCAAAAATATTTGATTTAAGAACTACAAAAATAATGAAAAATGAGATAAATAACTTGTACAACAAAGTAAATAATATCGTTCAAGGAAATTAAAAAGTTTGATCAACAAAATTAAAAAATGATTAGAAGAAAAAAAATTTTTTTTGTGCAATGAAAAAAAAATCATTCCAGGACAGAGAAAAATAATTAGCACAATAAACAAAATTAGTTAGAACAACAAGAAAAAACAAACTGTACAAAAAAGTAAAAAAACTCGTACAAAATAAAAATTAGTTGTACCGGAGAACTTAAAATAATGCGGAAAAGAATCAAAATAGTTTCGCTGTGCACAAAGATTTTTCTTGTCCAAGTCCTATTATTCCAGGTCGACAACTCATTAAAGTAGACGGACAAAAATTTTATGTTGATAATCAATAATTTTATATTGCCCATAGTTTAAAATGGCGAGTACAGTAGCTGATTTCCGGACAACATCAGGTTATGGTTTTTCAAATTTTTCGATCTGATTTTTCGGCAAAAATATTCGTTTAAAATAATTCGTTATGGGTCTGCGTTCGTTTTGCGATGTAAGTCTCTGCCTTCCAACAGCCCTGCATTTCTGTGGCACTGCCGTCAAGTGGCGCTGCTCTATTGTGGCTCTGCAATCCCATGGCTCAGTTTTCCTGTGTCAATGACGACCCATGCCTCTGCCAACCATTGATGTTGATGTTTCCTTGGGTATGCTGTTCTCTTGATGCTGCCATGTCATGGCAATGGTGTGATTCAATGCTGCAGTCTTACAATGGCATCTGATGGTAGTAACTCCTGATGCCGCATCCACCTTTCACCATCAAAGCCCGACAACAACGCAGCCCTGCGCAGCGGCCACCCGGCAATGACACAGAATTTCGCTGCCATATCCGGAATGATGCTTTATATAAAATCCGAGGTTTTCCGGAACTTTTAAATTTTCACTTGTATTGCCAAATTCAAAATTCACCTCGTCACTTGTTTCCTTCGTTGATTGTTGACTTGACGTTTTCGGGATTTCAGTCTCAGTTGATGCTAGTGAAAATTCTTGCAGTTCCTTAAAAAATTGGAGGAGTAGAATTGTTGAAGGGATGAAAACCCAAAATCACTCTATAAAACAGATGGGTAGGTTTGTGCATGCTAGCAAGGTAATTGCTAGGAAAGAAGAAGATGCCAGAAGAATTGATCCTGAAATTGTGTATTTTCCGGAAGATGAGGAGTATCATCAATTCGATATTCCGGAACACAATCACCAGAGTTCCCAGGGAACAAACTCTTCTTCAAGTGCTACGACTTCAAGTGCCAGAAAAATTGATCCTGAAATTTTCTATTTTCCGGAAGATGAGGAGTATCATCAATTTGATATTCCGGAACCCAATCACCAGAGTTCCCAGGGAACAAACTCTTCTTCAAGTGCTAGGACTTCAAGTGAATCTGAAGGATCCGGTAATGGGAGTGCTAGTCAGAGCTTTTACAATACAAGCACAGGAGAGGACAGGAGCAGTACCTCCGGGAGTTCTAGTAAGTATCATATTTTTCAAAAAGATGGTTCAGAACAATCTGAAGAAGAGGCTGAAAACGGAGAATTCAATGAAGAGGCTCACGAAGGTGATGAGAAGGAAGAACAGAACGAAGGGGAGGATGAAGAGAGGGAAGAGGCGGAGGAGGAAGAGGAGTGTCCGGAACTTCACAAGACTCCTAAAAAGTCCTATCCAGAGAAAAAGCGCCCACGCCCAACAACTCCTTTAAGGACCTTACCTGTTCGCCAAAAGAAGTACAGCAGAAAAAGTGCTAAGATTCAGGCACGTCGAAAATGTACTTTTGTGTAGGCATGAGAATCCGGAATTGTTCCTTAATTAATCATGATTCCTCACCTATCCGGAGAAATATGTTTGATCCCTTGTTGTACTAATGAGAGGAAAAATAAGATATTTGATGTCCTTTGAATTAAATTGATCTAATGTTAAAAATTGATTTGATAGCACTTAGCTATGCTTGAATGAAACTTGCTGTGTTATAAAGGTTTATATTTGCTGAGCAATAAGAGTTTAAGTGTTCTACGAAAAAAAAATTTCCCCTTACAGAAAGTTTTTCATGTGATAATCAGAAGTAATAATTTTGCTCAGAATCGTATTTTTTTTTGTATGACTGTTAGTTTTTTTATAGCATAAAATAAAAATTAGTGCAACATGAAGTTTGTTTTGGCGTTGAACACAGCTTTATTATTTGCATGATAAAAAAAACAATTGTATGAAAAACAAATAATAAGTTTGTTGTACAAAAAGATATTATTTGATTTACAGCAATAAAAAGTTTGTTGAACGAAATTAAAAACATTGTAACAAAAAGTAATTTGTTTCGCGGAACAAATATATTTTGCTCATGTTAGGATCTAATTTTTTGAGTAGTGTAAATAAATATTGAAATGTGTAAAAAAAACAATACGTTGTGCAAAATTATTTTTTTGATAATCAATCTTTTTTTTTGTACAGATAAAATATTGTGTTCAGTAGCTGAATTCCGGACAACATCAGGTTTTGGTTTTTCAAATTTTTCAATCTGATTTATTGTCTGATAAATTTCGTTAGAAAATATTCGATATCGGTCTGATTTTGTTTTGCAATGCACAGACTGGAGTGGCTCCTGTTTCTGTGGCATAACCTTACGTTGGAATTATTCACAACGGCATGTCACATTGTCCCTCCCCGGTTACTCTGACCAAGGGCTCAGAAAGTTTGGCCATAAAAAACCAAAAAGACCCTAACACTCGCCTCACCCGGCACCAGCCCCAATGTTTGGTCTCCAAGCACAGAAACCACCTCCAATTGACACCTCTGCCCCCCTCTCATCAGCCGGCAAAACAAGAATCCAACAGATCTGTGGGTATTACCTCTTCTACGCCCGCGCCCTCGACAGCACCATGTTGAAGGCAATACACACAATCAGCAGGAAACAAGCTGCCCCAACGGAACTCACCGACAAATGGGCAACACAATTCTTGGACTACGTCGCAACGCACCCAGAGGCCGAGATCCGGTACTACGCCAGCGATATGATTTTAAAAGTCCACAGTGACTCAGGCTACGCCAACGAGCCAAACAGCAAGAGTAGCTGCGGGGGATACTTTTACCTTGGCCGCCGTCAAGACCCCAACGCCCCACAGTGGCTGAACGCTCCCATTGACATTGATTGCTGTTTATTAAATCTTGTGGCAGCTTCAGCAGCGGAGGCGGAATTTGGTACGTTATTCAAGAATGGCCAGAAGGCAATGGTATACCGGCTGGCCCTCTCTGAAATGAGACGTCCCCAGCCGCCCACTCCAATTTATGTGGACAATACCACTGCTGTGGGCAGTGCCAACCGTACCATCAAACAGCAAAGATCACGTGCCATGAACACGCGGTACTTTTGGATCATGGACCAGGTGGATAACAAGCATTTTCAAATCATTTGGGCACCTGGGCTGGAAAATTGGGCTGATTATTTCACAAAACATTTTTTACCGTCTCACCACATCAAAGTGAGACCC
>JALLOT010004418.1:0-10286 GCA_036939595.1 Thalassiosira livingstoniorum | reverse complement strand
AAGATGCATGCAACTAGCAACTAGATACAAGATACAACCCAAACCACACTACAATAACATTTCCATAGCCAGGCCATAGACAATGGCAGCCAATGACACTTTTTGTTTCAAGAGCTTGATTGAAAGCACGTACAAAATACATAAGAAGTAGAATTTTGTGGGTTGTGGGAGGTTGTATGAAGGTTGTGGCTTGTGGCTTGTGGCAAGTGGCAAGTGGCAAACTTTAGTTGGCTGTTCCGATCGCAGATGACACTTGTTGCATCATAATAAAGCAGACACGAGTTCCATCGACCTTTTGACCAAGAACCGATCGAATGATCAATGGATGGTAGTTGGTACTTAGTTGTACTTTGTTCAAGAATGGGGCCGGCGAGAACTTCGATCTGTGTTGGTTAAGTCACAGTGATTTTTTCCTGATTCGAGACCCCAGCCTTTCAAGCCCCACCCAAACCCAACGATAAAGTTTAACACGTTCCAATAATACCGCCGAACGAAGTTCTGACTTGAGATCTCAATAGCAATAAAATCGTCTTACTCTTTTCGATTGTACATCAAGGATGAATCTCCTTACGCCGTCGAATCGGCGGAGGCCTCGTCCTCAAACTCCCCAACCATCCATTTTAACTTTAGAGTCTACTGGCCAAAGTTCAGCCACTGGCATGTCACCCATATCTTCTCTTCAATCTCAGAGTCCCCAAACTCCAGATCCAAGCATTGAGCCATGTTCCATCAAACACAACACTAAAGATAGAGAAAATAGATCAAGAGTTCACAGAAATAGTAGCCAATATAGAAAAATGTTGCTAGAATGCAATGCCATGGTTCTTTACTTTTCGATCATTTGTGTGTTACAAAGTATTCATGTCATTCCAACTGTCTCTGGATATGTTTATGTTCCAAAAGCATCTATACACAACATGAACATAAACTCAGTTCTATCCAAGCAAAGAGATTGGACTGCCAAACAAAACTACCAACCAAAAAATCACCCTGCATCCATTATTTCATTTCAGAGGTTAAAGCTACACATGACAAACAATGACAATGAAAATAATCAAAGCAATGGCAACTCTGCCAACTCCAACCGGACAGACCAAAGAAGAAAGCAATACAAACCCAATAAATCCAAAGGAACCAATGGAGATTCAATACATCCTCCACGTGCCAAAATGAAGAAACCAAATTCATCTTCGTATTCTACGTTATTGCCTCCTCCCTCAATTCTTTCTCCGCCTAGAATGGGGGATGATTTGAGCGGGAATGGAGATGGTGATAGAGATGGTGGCAGTAGAAGTGGGCGACAATGGAATAACAATGGGAATCAGAGCAAGAATAAAAAGGTTAGATATGGTCAAAATGGCAGACGGGCACGTAGGGGAGTGGCATCCGTGAGATCGAGGGGGGAGAATGGGTCAAGAAAGAATGGCAACACTGACAAAGAAGGGGCTGGCTTCTCTACTTCGCAGAAAAATGGTGGTAGTTCCAAAAACCTGGAAAGTGAGATTTCATCCAATTCCAATAAAAGTAACAAAGTCCTTCCGAAGAACAAGGGCATGCTGGCACCACCCTCATTTGACTCTAAAGATTCCTCATCCCCTTCTTCCAACTCCACCGAATCCACATGGGACTCCATTTTCGATTACCTCCCACCTCCCACAACCAAACTCTCCGACATTGAAAACGTCGATCTTCCTCCCTGGGGTTCCATATTGGAATCGGGATCCGCCAACTCCAACAGCAATTCAAAAAATAGTGACCAACAAATAAATGACTTTTCATCGCCAGCGTTGGATGGAGTCCTCCCCGTGAGTGAATTATTCTACCGATCGACTTCTTCCATGGAACAAGAGGGTGGAAATAGCTCGAGTGAAAAATATGCCAAGTATTCGAATAAACGATCGGGACTGGGGGTGTCCAATGCCACAGTGAAAAAGAGGAGAGCCAAGAGTTCAAAACATCGTGGTGAAAAAGAAGACAAGGGTGATAGTTCCGGGAGAGGAAACAAAGTTGGGAGTGATAACGATGATATTGGTGGGGATGACGACAGAGAAGAAAGTGAAATTGGCGATGATGAAGAACTTCCATTTTCGGCTGAACAGAGTGATCGATTGTCCACACCGGGGAATAAGATTCAAATTCGTCGGAATAAGGCTACGTCGTTCTTTGATGATTCGGATGCCAATGACTCATCGGTGATTTTGGAAGATATTGCTGGTTTTGGTATGGGAGATAATGGGATTCCTTCGGAGGCAGTGCAGAAGGAGCTGACTACAATGGCGGAACAGGAGGAGGAGGAGCAGAGGAGGTTGGAACTTCATATGCGACAACGGAAAAAACGAGAAAGTTCACCGGATTCTAATGTGGGCGCTGGTACCAATATTGAAAAAAGAGAAGATTCCAGCTTTTCCGCTACTAGTCAAAGGAGCAACACCGTCCTTGCATCCGATCAATCTCGCAAATCTTCTTCTGCTTCCAAACCACGCAGGAGGTCCAAACCAGGCGGCAAACGAGACCGCGCCTCCGGCCGCAAAATGGTCCGGCGAGGAATGGAAATGCTCGTCGGTGGCGACCCCATCAACGCCGACCCACCCCAACGATCTATCGAACTGAACTACTACCGCAAACACCCCCGATTCTGGGCCCGTTCCATCACCACCAACACACCCGACTTTGGCCCATTGCTCCACATGCATTCGGCGGGAAAAGTAACCGAGATGGAGATTGGTCTGTATTGTGAAAACTTTGTTGCCACGACGGAGAAATGGAATATTTGCCCGGAGGATTTAAAGTTTGCAGTTTCGGAGCACGAGATTCGAATGAGGAATTTGATAGCGTTTCAGGAGCATAAGGCGGCGGTGGAGTCGAGGGAGAAGAGGATCGGTCGGGAGGTTTCGGATGAGGATTTGGAGGTTATGATTCAGTCACTGGCGGCGGAGTCTGTTTCGGGAGATGGTGCAACTGATGTTGCTGATAAAGCTGGTGATGATGATGAAGAATCAACTTCGGGACTTGAAATTGATATAACAGAAGGAGTCATTAGCGATGGATCTGGGAGGACTATCATGTTCAATCCTCGAGAGCTCAGCACGCCTAAAGGATTCGGCGCACAGAAGCAACAGACGAATAAATTGGGTAGAGACAGTCGTGGTGGAGGAAGCGGAATGGCTTCCGACAAATCTTTGAGTCCAGTCCACACACTGGATGGTGGTAATTCTAAAAAAGGAGGAGGTGTCTTACAACAAGAATTTGCAGATGGCGAAGGAAAACAAATGTTTACACTCGGTGGCGAACTGAAATTCTCACTTGGAATGACGAGATCAGAACTGGAATCTGGTCACGGCGGGGCTTTCCGGCGTGTTCTACGTGATGGAATAGGATCTTCCATTCATGCAGAAAAACTGGGGTTTGACGTTCACATCACAAAGTTGGTGATGGTAGATGTCGAGGGAGGTTCGACTGATGTGGTAGTACAATTCCAATTGGATCCGAGAGACCTAATGGAAATTACTGAAGCTGAAAGAGCCGCAAAAGAAGTAAATGGGGCTCTGGCGAGTGCCATGGATGATGGTAAAATGGCTTTGGCGTTAGCGCATGAAGCAAGGGAAGAAAAAGGGTGGTCGCATGCGATTAGAGATCGCATTGTGGAGGAATTCTTGTTTGAGACTGAGGATGATGACAATGACAAAGAATTCGATGTGGAGGACGAAGATGAGGATGACGATCAAGGTGAAGATGACGATGATGAAGATGAAGAGACAGTCTCATTACCAAAAAAAGAAAATGAATCAAAATCAGTTGCCTCTGAAGATGACACTTACGATGGTCCTTTTGGAATGGAGGGCGATGTCATCTATGCAAAGGATGATATTTGGCTTGGTGGAGGAAATGGTGGTGTATTTTTTGATTACTCTGAATCAAATGCAATGAACTCTCCATTCGAAGGCAAACTTGGTCCTCACCTCGTGAAGGCTGCAATAGAAAGAGCTAGACAGAACCAACCTCGTGTAATCGCCATCGGGGACGTACATGGGTGCATTGACGAGTTGCAGGCACTGCTGAGAAAATGTGACTATCACCCTGGCGACACTGTTGTTTTCCTGGGAGATTTGGTGTGTAAAGGACCAGACAGCTTATCTGTTGTTCAGATGGCGAGAGAAATAGGAGCAATCGGTGTGCGTGGGAACCATGACTTTGAGGTTGTCAGGTGGCACCAGGCAATCAAATCAGGTTAGTTTTGTGCTGTGTGTCAAAGGTTTTAACGTCGTTTTCAGTACCGCTCAATTTTTGTTCTTCTGATATGATAATTTTCTATTGCAGGAGCAGACCCCCCAGTGATTGGCAGCGAACACTACTACGTGGCGTCGGCTTTGAGTACTGCAGATCTCAAATGGATGTACAGCTTGCCATGGTTCATTAGTAGCACGCATTTAAATGCTTTATTTGTTCATGCTGGATTTGTATCAGGTATTCGCCTGGCGAAGCAAAATCCAAGGCTAATGATGAACATGCGGTAAGCTGTGAAGTCAATATTTACTAGCAAGAATAATGCATTGCTCACACTCGTGATTTCTGTTGCTTTAACGGCTTTTCAAATTGAAGGAGTATCTTACCGGACGGCACAGTTACGTCTAAATTCTTCAACAACTGGCCGTGGGCGCGATTATGGGTAAGCTGACAAGATTGATCAAATCTTTTTTAATTTCTTTCTTGTAGACTGCGACTAACGCACCAATTTTTGATCAATTCCATTTTTCAGGATGGTCCACAAACTGTCATGTTTGGGCATGATGCTGATAGGGGTCTTCAGCAGTATGAACATGCCATTGGGTTGGACACTGGATGCGTCTATGGAGGTAAATTAACTGCATGCATTCTCCCTGAGAGGAGACTTGTCAGTGTGAATGCAAAAAGAGAATATTTTCAGTACCGCAGAAAGCACTTTGATTAAAAAGAAAATTAAAATTGAAGTTAACATAATTGATTTAATTTTTACCACACTTTAACTGATCTAATCCTTTCGAAGGGAAATAGTATCAATAGATATCAATGCCAAATAAAAAGAATCTCTTTCTGCATGCCACCTGTTCTTGTGGCAACAGCCAACGTGCAAATTTTCTTCGAGGCAAACTTTGGGATGAAGGCAAATTATTGAGGATACTTCGATATGTGTTGATAGAAAGTTTTGCAATGCTGTCTCTACTATGATCATCAAGAAAGCCTAGAACAATGAATGCAGAACTTATTTCGTCGTGTATGAATTGAATTCAGCATAATGATACAAAATATGCTTGGAGATGTTATTTTTTATTGGTTTCTGTTTGGCTGGAATGAACGTTACACTTGTGAGTTTTTTTAAGCTTTTTCTAAATTTGGAAGAAGTGTCGAGTCCATTGAATCTATATGTCACACTGCTCTCAGGACCTCCCATGGTGAGAGCAAGTATGATGTTACTTGTCCCCCGAAACAATCATTTAACAAATAAACAAAAATAAACTCGCATCCATTTGCGAAGTTACAAAAGTGATGAATAATTGACCAATGACTGCTTCTGCTTGCCCCTCACAGAATCCTCACGGTAAGCAGCCAGAGACTCGTGAACGCACGCAACAGCTACATTGTGCACTCGAGACTTCCTCAATCCCTTAGTAGAGCTGCTCCTGCTTTTGCGCTGAATCGGCCGCTCCATGGTCGAAGAAATCGTGGCCGGGGCGATCGAGATTTTGTTTGCTTCCGCGAGAGCAACGGCGGCAGCTGAAGCAGCCGCAGCTTTCTTCATCATTTTCATTTTCTTTCGCCTCTTCTTATTAGAGGGTCGGCTGGCATTTTTCGATGAGATCAAAGTCTTTTGAAAGTCTTTCGACTCGTTGGAGCGCTGGTCAGACTGCTCATTGGCAGTGAACTCCTCAGCAAAACTCGTTGAATTGATATCATCTCGTTCGTCGTCCGCAGAAATGATCGAAGTTTCCATCCCCTCATTAATTAATGATAAGTTCAAATCTTTCAGTGTCACTTCCGTCGCGACAGAAGTTGCACAGGAAAGATCAGGAGATAAATCACAATGGTCATACGATTCCTCATCGAAATCGTCCTCGTCCTTCACAAAAACATATTCCATTTCATCGTCAATGACGTGAATATCGGAGAGTCCAGACGATTCCATCATAGCATTTTTGGTTGAATCCATCTTTTCTATTATCTGCAAAAAGTAAAATAATGAATGCTTTTGGAATGTTTCAAAAAAAGGAAATTCAAATCCAATCAAGTTGCTCTTCGTGCGTTTGTCAATGCGTTGTTTTGAATATTGTTGAATTACTTATTCAATAAAATTGTGACAACTCAATCTGGTGCGTGTCTTTTGGCAAAGAGGTTGCACTTCTTGATGAAACAAAGAATGGAATCCTTTCGGGATTCATTGTTCTGGTTTCCGTTAGGTTCGAGGAAGCTTCATCATGATGCTGTCATTATTCTCTTTTTCAAGGGAGCGAGAGTTTGAAAATTGCTGTTGTTGCGAACAAAAAAAGAACAAATTCTTGTGACCTGAACTGGCTTTGTGACATACTTGGGGCACGACAAAGTCATTACGTGGGACTACGTATGACTACGTATGTATGTAGAACTGGTAGAATCTTTTTCTGATCCAACTGATGAGTTGGTGGTGCATGCATCTTTCGAAGAGAATCAAAATTTTAAATTCTTGAATTTATTACTGAAAATCTCTGTAGGACATCGTACGCATGTAAGAAATATACGGGAAGAATCTTCTGTGAGAATCTTTTCCTCAAGTTCAAACTTCCATCAGAGTCGGAGTCCCTCGTGCATACATTCGGCACAGATCGGGGCTGCTTGATGTGGGGTTCTTTTTTGTAAGGTAGGGTGCTGTTCTTTACTTTCTAATTATTCCACCTGTTCCACACACTCTCTAAAACAAAACAAACATGGCAATAGTTTGCTTGGCTGGCAGAATGAAAGCTTGGTGTATGCTATTATTTATTGTACTTATGTACATGCTCTTGTTTCAGAATAAGTCATATCAATCTGATTTAGTCCAACTCCAATGAGTTTATCACTTTTAAAGGTCAAGTGTGCATTAAATGTTGACATTTAGAGCAAAGTTTGGCAAAGGCAAAACATCTTGTATATATGTCAAAAGTTATTTATCATTTGCTGGTAGGTATAACTGTACAAAATATTTCTACAATTATAACCAATTGGACCTTTAGTCTCCTATTGCCAAGCCTGTGTATTTTTCATGTTCCATAGACAGGGTATAATTGAGATGGAAAATTTCATCAGAACAAAATGATAATTAAGCAAAAATAAGTGAAGGTCTATGATGACTTTCATACTATTGTTTGTCTACAAGTGTATAATTGCTCTTTTTGCCTCTGGCATTGTCAAGAGGTGTTTCTTACATTCAACTTCAATTCATTAAAACAGGTAGCAATAGCTGCCATAAGCTAGACAATGAATACATTGTAATCTTTTCATTGCAGTTTTTCTCAAATTTGAGTTCTTGAGAAGATTCTATTATTTTACCCTTTCGATGCATAGAAAATTAATTCCAGCCAGCATATACCATATCAATTGACAAGACTTTTGTGATGAGTGGTTTTATGCACCTACAACCAAAGGATCAAGTCCACCATGGCAGTTCCCTCAAATACTGCATGCCCCTCCATCCCATAACCAACACACACCCCCCCACCACTGAGCCACCACCAATTCTCTCTGTATGTTGCATGGATCCCTGAGAAGCCAGTGAAATGTCAAAAAATTACAGAGTACAGGCATTGATGTAAAATTTTCAAGCCAACATGTACCTGCTGCTATCAATGACCTGCCAAGCCTTCGAACAACAATGTCAGTGCCAGTGCCACCACTGGCTACCAACCACCTCCCATCCCTCAAACCACAGCCCCACCAAGCATGATTGTTCATGGAATCCCAACCAGAACAGCTGGATACAAGCTGTTGCAAGGTACTCCCACTGCTCTCAGCATAATATATGGATGTGTCATCAACAAGCCTAGAATGCAGGTGGATCATTGGTGGTGAGACCAACAACAATTTGTTGCAGCTTGCAATCACAGGTAACTCCTCACCATGGAGACACCATCTCAATGTTCATTGTGAGGATGCATCAAGAAAGGAATTACAGCAAAAAATCCTGCACCATCACCAATGCCAAAATCATCATACACCATGACACTTGCATTGATGGCAAAGTTCCACCTCCCATTCTCACCATCAAGTTGATTGAAGGATTGGGGGATGGAGAATGCCCATTGGATGGTCCAACCTCCTCAATACAGTCATTCTAAGGGGATGACTTCTGCCATGCAGTTGGGGTGGTCCTTAACAAATCAGGACCAAGGTAGTCAAGTAGCTGCTTTAACATCTAACAAGCAGCTAAATTTTGCACAGCAATAGTTGTTTATTCTGTCAGACAAAGATTCAGCTTCTTACCACAGATCAGTATTATTGTAAACCAACAATCAAGTGGCCAAGACATCTGAAATCTTTACCATAGGCTTGGCATGGCAGCATTTGTCTCTTTTGGGCAAACAGGGAAGGTAGCTATCTCAGTATGGATGACAACTCTTGTTGAAGGATTGGTCATTAACAGAGCAGACATTTCTCTGCATTATTGTCATTTGTCATCACAAATCTCTTTTGCACCACATCAAAAGTACATGCCAATCATGCTTGCATGTGATGTGAGCTTTTAAACATGCTAGTGGTTGCAAATAGTCAAGAGATGAGTACATCAGTAGGGTGTGTGTCAGCAGCTAGATCAAGAATTTTTCCCAACTTGCAGGAGTCTAAGCTTTCAATTTTTCTATCCAGTCTTGGTATTAATCAATGCTTGATGAAAAGTGATCACCACACCACACAACAGTCAATATTCACTGGGATAAACTGTTGATGAGATCACCCCTTGGAAATGCTTTTTTTCTCAGAAGCAAAGATTTTTGTTGGATTTTAATCCTTGTCAATCCTAATTACCTAGGCACATGTCTGAAATCCATTTTAATTCATTCTCACAACCAGGCTTGTCTCGAGGGTGCAATTTAGGAAGGTTTTGAAATTATCATCCATGGGGATTCAATAAATGTACCTGCTATAATTTTTTTCTTATCGTCATAAGTCCAATCATCATATGAACTAAGTAAAATCTTGACAAAAGATTCCTCTTGGTCACGTTAATTTTTTTGGTCAACCAGACATACTTAGCCATTATAGACCATTGTATTCACACCATACCTTTGTCAAAATGGTTGTTTACATTGGATTCAAATGAGGCAAAAACATTAGTACTGGCACTTACATTGAAAGTAAAAGCTATTAAAATCAAATGACTATAATCATTATCAGACATCAAACTTACAACTTTGCTTAAATTTACTTAATTATTGGTGGGAACAATCAAACCCTTCCCCTCTGTATTACAGTTTTATGTTTATTGCTGGAATTTCTTTAAAGCTGTCATTTTGTGTCCCCATTTTTTTACATAGGCAACTAAATTTCTTTATTTTAAGCCATTCATTTTTTGTATTTATTTTCATAACATTTAAAGTGCCAACATGAACATATTGATAATCATGATTGGTGGATGTTTTCAAATTAGTCCGGATCTATTGCTGCTCTATTTTGGCTTTGTACTGATAAAATTACAAATTATTTTGACACAAATTGAATTTCATAGAATTTCAATCAAATGTTTTTGACAAAGGAATTATTATTCTGAAGTATACTTTTTTGAAAAAAGAAAAAAGAAAAGGCATTTAAATTTTTTATTATTGTATCTATTGAATGTAGCTTCCATTCTTCAAAATAACTTCAATTTTCCTATGGCAAGTACATCAACAGATATTCTTGGATTGTAACAAGATCATGTCCTCAGTTCATATTGATTAAAAAATATCTATCTCACCTTGTCCTTGCAATCATCTTGATGATAAATATAAAATGTTTTTGAAACACACAACAAAATATGGGCACTAGTATTTGTTGAATCATTGGCATATTATTATGTTAAATGACTATCCATTCCATCAGTAATGTTTCAATTAATTTGAAGTTTGCGGACATTTGTTTCAATTCAAAAATTCAATCCCAAAATGATTTTGCACTGAACATTACTTATTTGAATGAATTATTGGAAAAAGTTAGATAATAGTTCATAATAGACAGGCACAGCATATTGTAAGAAATAATAAGGGGGCTCATTAATGACTATCATGTCCATCAATGGTTGAATGGGGAGGGGTGGCTATCCTTGTCCA
>JALLOT010004417.1:0-10289 GCA_036939595.1 Thalassiosira livingstoniorum | reverse complement strand
TACAAAACTTCATCTATTTGAATTTCATTTCTACAATTTAATCTTTACTTTATTGGAAATGCTAGCTCCATGGAGTTGTCTCGTGGGTATATTTATTTCAATCAGAATGTTCATTAAACTTTGGCAATAAAGGTAAATGATGGAGGGTGCTGCAACATTTTGAGACACTGGATATTCTTGGTTGTTATGCTGAAAACTACTTTGATGAAGAACATAACATTTCAAAATTTTTAGAGAGGAAAGAAAAAGAATAAATGTGATAATGGCAAATAAGAGTTCATTTGTTCTTATTAGAAGAAGTATATGGGGAAGAATAATCTGATAAAATTACCAGTAAGGTAATCACACTACTTGTTTTGAATGGTGAGATTTTTGAAGTTGATGATTTTGGTTGAATGTATCAAAACATCACACAAAAAATACTTACATGATTTTATTGAACAACTGATTTTTATTTTGCTTTAGTTTTTACTTGTACATTACTTTTGTTTTAGCCAAACAAAAACCTTGCTCCTAATTTTCTTTACTTTTACTTTTAGCACAGCCAAGGCTTGAGTGGTTTTGAATTACTTTTATTTTGGTATTAAACAAAGTTTGGACGCTTTTAGATTAATTTTGCATTGCTGTTAGACAAAGTTTGGCTACTTTCAATTACTTTTTATTTGCCATAAACAAAGATTTTAGATCTTTTGTTTTCCAAATAACATACATTTACTTTCACTTTTACTTTTCAATTTTTCAAAAACAATAATACTTTTTTCTTTTCAATAAGTGAAGTACTTTTTTCTAACTCTGATGGGTCCCTCATTTGACATGTGGTTGATAAATCATATATTATATGGAGGCTTATCTGAAAAGTATTAATATGGCAAATTGTCTGATACAACATCATTCCATTTGAGATTTTTGGTCCAAGAATCACTTAATGTAGTTTTTCACATTATGCTTTAAGGAGTTGTTGATACTAAAAAATATTTCAGAAGTGTCAGTAGCACAAAGACTTCATTCTATTTTATGCTGTTTGTTTTGGAGATCATTGATAACTATATTTATAACTTTGGAAAATTGTCCAAAGTATATTTAAATGGAGAGTTGATTGATCAAAATATATTTGTTAATTTGAAAGATTTATGGATAAAAGCTTATTCAATGTGATTCATAGTTGAAAAGTGAAAAACTAAAAGAAGAAAATTTATCAGCAATTATGTAAAAGGTTTTAGCAAGTAGAATAATAAATAATTTTGTTTTGATAGTTTTGTATGGAAAATGTTAGAGTTAAACATTGGAAGGGTTTCAGTTCTTTGAAATTTTTAGTGGAGGTATTTTTTCAGTTCATTTTTGGAAGAATGCAGCCATGGGTATGTTTAATGATTTGGAAGGTTGGTTTGTACAAGCATATTTAACTTGGGTCATAGCAACTTAGTAAATTGAAATAAGTTTAGTTAGCAATAGTTAAGTAGAGATTAGTAGCATGAAAATTAATGAGTAGATTGGTGATAAAGGTTTTCTACTTAAGGCGAATTCAGAGAGGGGGAGCTTGCTACATAATACTTAGTTAAGAAAAATATGGTTTCAAGCCTTCATTTTTTTAGTGGATAGAGTAGGTTTCCTTGTAGTTGAATAAAAAATTCCGCAGCCATGTCACATTGGAAAAAAGTAGTAACATACTAACAAATTTTGGGGATTCATAGCTGCTTTGTGGAAAATGGTTCCTGTGACTCATGACAATGTTTTGCCAGCATGAAGGTATGGTAGTTATACATTCAGTTCTCACAGTATTTTTTGTCATGCATATTGTTTCATTATTAACAGCCCGATCAAGGGTCAATTTGTTCCATTAAACTTCCATTGAATAATTGTCAAAGTACTGAACCATTTTCTTGGTCAGAAAAGAAAGAATGTACCTTCCTAGGTGACTCAATTTTTTGCTCAAATGAAGTATGATTTTGTTATTTTTGAACTTTTTTGTTGTTTCAATACAAATATTCAAAGCATCATTGCCAATAAATTGGAAATCAACATTAGATTCAGTATTATGCTGGCATTGGCAGGGATAATTTTAAATTTATAATGAACACTGCTTGAATAAGTGAGCCTTTTTTCATCTTATTGAATTTTTCTTTGGTCAATCTCAAATCACCCTTTGCACTTGAGAAAAAAATATGATAAGATCACCACAATGAAAGGTAAATATCATCTGTTGTAAATGAGTATTCATTCAAGCTAGCATCTTGTACTTCTTATGTGATATGTTCCATTTTGAAACAGTCTTCATCTTCAGCATAAAGAGACTGAATGTAACACCCAAACTACAATGTATTACATAACAGCTCTCCAACCAAATAACAAGTCCAAAATTGAGTGCTAACAAAAATCCAACTGAACTTATAAAACATCAAGATTAATAGCAAGAAAATTTGCAGAAATTTCCTTGAAGCCTCTAACCTCAACTTCAACTAGGAGACCCACACAAAGACCCACACATTATCAGTTAATGCCTTCACCAATCTACTGTGGTATCATCCCAGGTACTGCTAATAATTGTTATGATACAATGTGTGAAAATGTTCTTATGTCACCTTTTAGATTTATCCTAACACATTTTCTCCACCTCATCAACTTGCAAAGGTATTGGTGTATTCAAGGGCAGGTAAATATGCTTGAACTTTTTCAATTGCAAGAGAGTAATATCAAATATAAGCAAATTGCTACTGATGTTATGGAGGACCTTCAAGTACTGCAAACTACTCAGTTGGATAATCTGATGGTTCAAATTGCAGTGATAACATGTGTGATGAAAATGCTATTAGATGTTGTCTTGTGCTCTTGAAGTGGGGATTGTACTCAAGGCAAATATTTTATGACTTTCCCTGAGCATTTGTCTTTATCTGTATATACCCCTGAACCTACACCAACTCCTTCACAAACTGATTTGAATCCTCCACCAAGTGCATTATCATCAATTCCACCACCAACACTATCCCCTATCCCCTGTTGGATAGGGTCACATGGTTGCAAACTTTCAAGCCAACGTAATTATGTGTTTATATTGTAGTGCAAGAGATTAAAGTCATCTTTATTTAAAGTGTTTTTTGGTCAAATTGTGTGATACTAGTTGTCTTGAACATCCCAGAATCATGCTAAAAAGTTTTTTAGAAGGACTTAAAATGAAACTTTTTGTAGCATGATAGAAAATGTGAAGTAAAAACCTTTTTTTTCATTTGCTGATTGTACATGAGTGTCAGGTAGCACCAGGTTAAATTAGGCAATGTCAGGCAATGTTAGGCAACACTAGAGGCAACAGGCAACATAAGGCAGCATTAGGCAACTACAGGCAATAAGAAGGGGTGTTAGGTGACTGCAGGTGACCATATGCAATGTAGGTGACTTACATTCTAATTATTGTATGTATGTAGGTAGGTGGTAAGTATCTACTTACTTACAGAGATAACATCATAAGGTAAACGAGATACTGCTCTCTAGTGTCATACCTCACAAAATGTAGATTACCTGTACATCATACTTAGCTAAAAAAATGATATGTACTATTAGAGGGTTCCTTGTTTTCAACATTTGTATTTAATGTAAAAATTTAAATATTAGGATAACAAAAAAATGATTGATTAAATTTCTTTCTAATTAAATTAGTACTTAACAAGAAGAAATGAAGATGATTGGAATTATGTAATAATGAAATAATTTTTTTGAGTAAATCTTTAGTGGGTCCAAAATTGTTTTCTGGATTTTTGTCAAAAATGATCAAAATTGTTTTTTGCACTACTAGGCAATGTCAGGCAACATCAGGAAATGTTAGGCAACATTAGGCAACAGCATATGGATGCAGGCAACAATAAGCTTTTTCAGGTAAAATGTGTGAAAAGAAAAAATGTTTTTTCCTTTGATACTGAAAATTTTCATTATGTTATTGTCATGGTTTCTTGAAATTGGAAATATATGTGAAAATAAAGCAAATCACATAAAAACCATTATTCTGGGATGTTCCTGAAATGAAACTCATGTTGTGATCCATAGATGTCATCATGAATAATAATAACACTGGTACTAGCTGCATTGTTTATTTCAAAGTGTTAACTTGTTTTATCTGAATTGCAATCACCAATACTGGCAAACAAAAAATCACCTTTACTGGTATTTTTTAATGCCAGGCCTTTTCTAGTGTTATTTTGTTTATGATTGGAATAGAATGGCATAAACCCAGATGGTATTGATATGCCACCATAGCAATGACTTGGAATCCTCAGCATCAGTAGTTGTTCATATTGAATGATGCTCTTGTACACTACCATATCATTGCATGTCCTCAGTTGAATTCACCTTGTAATCATTGTCATCTGGGCCTGTCAACTCTGTCAGTGAAACCATTTCCTGTGTTTTACCATCCCAAATGTGGATTGCAATTTCATTTGTAATGGAAAGATGAATTTTTCAGGAACAATCCCTTTGGTTCTTGCTCTGTGTATGAGTTGCCAAAGAAACACTCCAAGGACCAAAGATACAGAACTGAAATATGTATGATGCACACATTACAGCTCTTTGTCAAATGGAGGATATATTGTCAGGGGCAGCCTACAATAACCAATGGTTCCTCATTGAAAACCATCTTCCAAATGGGATTCTTTTGAACATGGAATATGCAATAATCAATTTATGGGCTAACAACAGATAAATTAAGCTCAGATAACTTTTGTTATTGGTTAGTAGATCAATCCAAAGAATTAATTAATATGTTTTGGTCCTTCCAAGCAGTATTTTTGATACCTCCTACTTCTTTTTTGGTTTTTCATTGTTGTGAAACTCATCTTTGTATATTTTTGTTTTTTCTTCTGTCTACTGTCTCTTTAGGTATCCTACCCCCTGAAAAACATCTAATTATCTCCACTTTCAACTTTTGCTGTGCATGGTTGTACTAGGCTGTACATGGGCTATGAGCACAAATGGAATTGTTTTGGAAAGCTCACAACACATAAACCTGCAAAGGTTCTAAGTTGCCATTGTGAATATGTTTGACGCAATGGTTAACAGTAGAAAATCAATTATCCAAATTTTTCAATTGGCCCAAGTGGTCATCAAACTGTACTCAATATCCATGTTTTTTAGTAAATGAAGATGATTCTAAAGGCCAAGAAATGAACGGATTAAACGTAAAAGTTTTTGGGTTGATATCTCAAAAATCAAATGAGGGGCAGTTATGTCCAATCTGAAATTGTGCATTTTGAAAAAAACTCAACTGGTCATTTTTTTTTCCTCCATTCATTCCAAACTCATAATATTAATAAGAAAACTTGGGGTGCAAATTTTGAGTATGTAAATATGACCAATAATATGGCAGTGAATCACACCCATTACATTGAGGTATGATGGTATTGTTTCTACAATAAACATTGTGCTGCTGGCCCTCATTTTGATGTTCCACACCCCATAGTACCACAATCATAGGTTTCTTTGAAACAGCCACAGCAAAAGCAATTATTAGAAGTGTATCTAGTTTGATGTTTTCAGTCTAATTAGTGTGAGTGGTAAAATATCCATGCTTCTGACTGTTGCTCCAGTTTTTTTTGTCCATTTCATTGTCCCTTCTGATTCTATTTTTCTTCTCCAGATGCTGTGTACCAAAAGACTCTTAGTTCTTTCTTTGTCTAGTTACCATCTCTTCCATAAGCATTGTGGAGTATGAAGTTACTTTGTTCCACAAAGCCAAACAACTGGAAAGGAATAGTTCAAAATGGTCTCTGAAATATTGAACAGTGGATGCCAATCAATTGTTCATCATGTATCCCCACTCTCTTCTATTAGCAAGTACCATACTTTTATTGTTATTATTATTTTAATCAAATAGAGACTTTAATTCCATAATACTCTCTATCAGTGCATGACAATGTCATAGAATGTATTCCATGGCATTTTTTAAGTAAATTCTCTGTATGTGGAGTTTTCATATCATTTCAGGTGCTGAATTATTCAGATTGGGAATCAATATTTTTTTAACTTGAGATGTAAAAAATGTAACCAAAAATTTTCTTTCCAGGTGCAGATAAAAAGATGCTTATGCTAGCAGCTACCTAGCAGACACGACTAAAACAAAATCAAAAATATGTCACTCCTTCATTAACTTTGAATGTTCAGTAATTAATTTTATTCTAATTGTGTGTCATGGAAGTTTACTTGTAAAATATGTATCAAAAGAAATCGATTGCTTTGAAGAAATAATATTATTTCTAAGTAACAGAAAATTCCTAATTAATTACTTTGAAAAAATGAAACTAGAATGAATATGAATTAATGCAAGTTCAATTAGTCTTTTTTGTATACCAAGAAATCTAGAAGCTAAGTTCAAACAAACAAAAATGATGATGAGAAAATCTGAACAACAATGATGAATCTAACTTGAATAAAGCAGTTTCTTGAATGATAAATCTCAATAAATATCAAGCACAAAATTTTATATCTAAAATAAGATGGAGTTGGTAGGTTTGTTTTGTTCATTGCACTGTCAAGAAGTAATCAATAAATTTGTATGTTCATAAGTAATCTAAAAATTTTATTTTTATTAATTTTTAGGTGCAATATTCTTAGTTTTATTTGGGTTTTGGCTTGGACCAGTCATCACTACCAAACTTAACTTCAAAGCAACAAAGTTTATATCATAGTAGAAGTTTGATAGAATATGAAGAAAACAGACAAGAAACGAAAAAATCACAAGACAGGTACATCAAGTAAGCAAAATATAATATAAGAAAGTAATACATTTTGAATGAATAATTAATTTTAAATTTATTATCAAATAATTTTTTTCATCTGAAAATTTTATAATTAATTATGTTTTATTGTTTTATTCTGCATAATAAGTACCTATTTGATTGCTTGTTAAGAGAAACAAAAATATATTCATGACACATGAGAGAAAAAGTCTTAGACAAAACCATTATGCAAAAAGGAAAAATGATAGAGTTTGATAAACCCTTTACAGCTTCTCCATAATCAAATTTTGTTGCAAGAACTATTTAGAAAATTATTCTCTGTTGGAGTAGGTATTTTCTAGGTAGGAGTCAGAGTTTCAAATTTGAAAGAATTGAAAACAAAAGTAGAAAAACATAAGTATGGTAGTAGTAAGTACTTATAACATTGATGCAATGGCAATATTTCCTCATTCAATGTACAAGATATGAACATTCATTTAAGTGCGGTATTGTACTAAGTCTACTTAGGTAAGGTGTCCCTTTTTGACATCATCTATCCCCTTTAAGCTTTCAACCACTTTAATATTTTCCCGTCATGCGTGTTAGAGGGTTCGTGTCTTTCCTGGTGTTTCGTATTCTTTTTTACTGCCCTCCTCCCCCGCAAGCTCTCGTTAGCTCTCGTTTCTCATTGCTCGCCTCTGTCAAGTACAACGTTGCTGTCGCAACTGTGTCTCACTACCTTTGCAAGATCTTTGCATCAATTACGAAAACTTTTCTTACAGAATACTCAGGAATGCACTCCCAAATTAAAAGAAGCACATCTCCTATTGCTTGGTACATACAGTTGTGTGCAATATTTTTTTAGTCATCTACATGGTTCTTGGGCAAGGTATCCATTACTACTATTTGCGTCCCTTTGAGCACATCTGAGCATGATTGAAAATTGAAAATACATCATGTTGTTGTCACGTCTAGGTAGATAGAGACTTCTATTCTCTCTAGAGGAAAGTTTCTTTATGATTTGGTCAGTTTTTGGTCTTTTGTCCTATATCTTGTATGGTATCAACCATACATAGCAATAGTAACTGCTGTTTCTTCTGGTCCTCTCATTACTTTTGTTTTTGCTCTGGGAAAGAACTTGCAGACAGCATGATTTCAAATGAGTTTGGCTTAGACCTGCTCTCGCAAGCAGCAGAATTCTCTGGTTGTCTATCTTTGAAACGTTCTTTTGATGCCGGACTATTGCGCCATGATTCTTTTGTGGTTAGTGATGAAAGTTTGTTCAGCTGCAACCCTTCAACAACCAGTGCCAGTGAATCCACCTTTCATTCAGAATCAACAATGGCTCAGTCAACTGCCCCTAAGTTGCCTCCTAAAAAGAGAATGTTTCTTAAGAATGACATAAAAACGGAAATGCAGAGGCAGAATTCGAATTCGGATACAACAGATATTCATTCTGGTGAAGGAGTGGTTGGTTTTGGTTTGGTCACGAAGTCGAGAGACGAAAGGCATTTCAATTTGACGATTGGTCTTCCCAGTAGTCCAAGAACGAATCTTGGTTTGCATCAGGACAATGTTCTCAAAGAGAAGAAAAGGCGACTCAATGATGCCAATGGTCGTCAATTGTCTATTGGGTATTTCTCGAGAGGCGTCGGACATTTCGACACCCAAAGTTTGATCCCATCAGAGATTTCATTCCAAGACAATGGCGCAAGTACATCTGCCAACGCCAGAAGCTCGACGAGTTCAGAAACTTTTCCCAAATCGAAAAAACACAAGAACAATTCTCTGGTGGATCTTAAGAAACGGTACAAAACTGAACTGGTTAAAAACTTCTATAGACAGGCTTTGGTAGCGCTGAACGATAATAGCTGCTTGGCAACGGAGTCTGCTGATGAAATGCGATGCGAAAGAGGAATGTCATCTTTGTCTGATGATGCCTCTCATTCGTCTATTTTTGTTACTGGGGAATGCAATGCGTCTCTCCCTGTAATTCCAGTCATGAAAACGCAAAGAGCCAATTGCACCGTGCTTATTTGCAGGCATTGATTCATAACAAGCCTTAAAGTCACAACAGATTGAGCTTCGACGAATGTTTTTTGTGTATTTTGAATATCAAATACCGAGGTGAATTTTATTTGCATGAGACGATGGGAAGGCAGTGCTATGCGTGATAGTTAAAAATATTAGCTTTTATTTTGTACATCCTTTAAAAACATCTCGATCAAAAAATAATTAACAGAACTGCTTCCTTCATTTATTAATGCACTCTTCACCAAACGACTTCTTTAGATTGCAGCTAGTGCACAGTTTCAATGCTATATTTTTTGCACATTTATTTCATTGTCAGCTTGGAGAAAATTCAGCATAGTGTTGTTCCGAGACTTCGGTGTGCGATTCGCTGATGCAATAATTTTGACAAGGGAATAGCCATCCTGAATAAATGATTAAATTGACAAGACAACATATAACATCACAGCGGCTTGGCAAGATATGTCGTCATCTCGCCTTTTCCTTTAATTTGAATGCTACCAAGGCAAGTGAATGAAAACTCTTTCATTCCTTTCACCATGTTGTATTGGTCAGAAGAAAGGTGCACATGCCCCGGAACGCCATTGCTTTCCATTCTACTTGCAGTCTGAAAAGAACATGAAAAATATTAATGCATTTCCAGATATGAACCAAACTTATAATCACGGCACAGTGTATAATGCAATTGATAATACTCACATTGACAGAGTCTCCCCAAACATCGTAAGCAAACCGTTTTAACCCCAATACTCCAGCTACAACCGGCCCAGTATGAACACCTATTCTTAAATTAAAGTCAAGGTTGTATTTGTGGTTGATTTTCTTCAAGGCGTCGAGCATTCCTATTGCCACAAGCATGATTTCTTTCGTATGATGCTGTTTTATCCTGCTATTTCCTTTTGCGGATTGCGATTTTTCGCTATGATTCAAACCTCCCACTACCATGTATGCGTCGCCAATCGTTTTTATCTTTTCCAGCCCATGCTCGTAAACCAGCTCATCAAATGCATGGAAAATGTCTCTCAAAAACAAACCGATTAAAAAGTTGGGATGGAGCTCAGCAGAAGCTTTGGTGAAACCGACTAAATCGGCGAATAATATGGAAACTCCTGCAACGTGGTCAACGATAGGAAACTCCCCCCGCTTAATTCTCTTCACTATTGGAGTCGGTAGGATGTTGGATAGCACTTCTTCTGATTTGGTGTACTCTTTTTCTAGTTCGCGAGCAAAGATGAACACAGCAGTGAATATCACTGTTTTCACTCCAAGTATATTCATCAAATAGTAAAGGTTTGATATTACCCCTGATGACGAGGTAGAAGCAGATTCAAAGCTTCCAACTTCCATTCCTTTATTTTCATCATTTATGGATGGTACTTCAATCATGGTCGCACAGCGGCTAACGTTCTCATTCCAAAACTCGGCCACAAGCAACACCACATTTAAGAACATGTAGAATGCAAACCACCGCAAACTTTCGCTTGCACTTCTAAAAAATGCTGCCCCCACGGGACACAAAAAGCTCCAAAGCATCACCCCCCCACTTTCTTCGATGCCCCC
>JALLOT010004416.1:0-10298 GCA_036939595.1 Thalassiosira livingstoniorum | reverse complement strand
TTGCAATACAAAAACTGACCTTATCGTAGTTTGTGGTACTAGCTGGAGGGCCGTGGGCTCGATCGTATTAATTTTTTTCCACCCAATCCCGGATTATTGATGAGCAATGACGACGACGATGTACATTATTATGACGAGCAATTGCGACAACGCCTAACAACACCAACCACCAACCACCAACCACATGACGCCCGACAACAATGAACGGTACAACCACAGCCGCAGAAAGGGTCACGATGACCACAATGTCATCGAGGAAGGCGGTGTCAGTGGTGTTAGTCAGCATGAGATGAACGTTGGAGACATTGGACACACTGCGAAAGCGGTGGGGCCATTGGAGGCATTGGAACCATTGGTGCCATTGGAGCCGTCACAGCAGCCATCGCAGCATTCATCGCACCCATCGCAGCCACCGGCATTGGCAGTGCAAACCAGCAATGACGATGGCATTGGAAATGTTGGAGGTATTGGAGGTGTTGGGGACACTGTCAACGCTGCAGATGGAGATGCCGGTGACGTTGGAGATGCTGGTGACATTGGTTATATTGGTGATCAAGGAGGCATTGGAGATATCGGTGACTCCTCTCAGTACTTGCCTTACTTGCCACCCACACCCATGTCGCAAATGTCACATCAATCGCAGCAATCGAATCATTCATTGGCGTACTCTCCCGATTCCATTCTTTCCCCCCGCTCCATGCACTCCATGCTGTCGCCCCAATCATTTTTTACTACACCCGAGCAGGATCCTCCATCGGCTCCATTTCCTCCATCCGCTCCTTCCGCCCAAATAAACTCGTCGCCACAGGAGTTGTTTCAAAGTCCTCCATCCGTGCAGAACATGCAGAACATGCCCTCGTCACAATCAAATCAATCCCATCAATCACACCAATCACACCAATCGCACCAATCACTTCAATCAATGCAATCACCACAATCACATTCATCGATACAATCACATCAATCTTACCAATCACTCCAATCAAATCCATCAACCCAGCCAACCCAGTCTGATCCATCACATCAGTCAACCCAATCAATGCAATCACCCCAACCAAATCCATCATCGCAGTCAACCCAGTCAAACCAATCACACCTATCAAATCACTCGCTGCAGTCAATTCCCTCACTGCAGTCACCCCAACCTCCCCGATGGAGATTCCTCGCCTCCGCCAAAAAATCCCACGGGTACAATTCCACTGCGGCAGGTGTGGCGGTGACTGGAATGAACTCTCACGATTTGATCAGGGAAGAATGGAAGAAGAGAGAGAAGGATGTGGGGGATATTGGGGATATAGATGAGGAGAGTGTTTGGAGTGTGAGGAGTGCAAAGAGTATGGCGAGTAGTAAAAGTGGAAAAAGTGGTCCATCTATGAAAGGAGAGACGAAGGTCGGCAAATTAAATATTCAAGAAATGAGTCGGGAGGACGAAGAAGTGGAGGGAAAGAAGATGGTTGGCAAATTGAATATTCAAGAGAGAAGTCGGGAGGAAGACGAATTGATTACCGGATCATTTGCCGGGTTTCGTAACGAAGAAGAAAGTCATGTTCCGGTGGGCAAATCTGTTTCGGAATGGAGTCAATGGAGTGAACAACAACTGCAGCAGCAAGAACAGCAACGGCAAACGCAGCAATCACAGCAAAGGAATACACCGCCGCACGAACAGCCACAAACCTCAATGGAGGGAGAGCATCCAACGTTTTCTACGGACCAATATTCAAAATTGAATATTGGATCGCCCACACCAACGTCACTGACGTCACCGACGGTGTCGTACCCGCAACTGGCGTATCTTCCTGAGGGTGGTGCGGGTGTGGATACTTCATTGGATACCTCTTTGGAACACTCTTTGGATGCCTCTTTGGAATATGAGGTTGGCCAACGTGTGGACAGCGTGGACGAGGTTGGTCAGGTGGACGAACTCAATAACGATCTTCTGCCCAATCCGCCTGATTCCAATGAAATGATTGACAGCATTGACAGTGGGGTAGATTTGGAGCTTGGTCCAATGACACATCTAGATGGGTCTCATTCGCCAAACCCGCCAAATCTGGCAATTCAGATAGAAGAGCAGAGTCGACGGCCTCCTTCGCCGAACACAGTGTTGCAATCGCCAAGATCTTCCAAATCATCGGGATCGCCTCAATCCGCAAAGTCATCAAAGTCATCCAAACTTGAGCATTCCACCAAGTCACCGTCCAGCTCCAACACTCCCCACTCGCCCAACACTTCCAACACTCCCAAAGACACAAAATCTCCCAAACGAAGAAGACGTCAGCAAAGCAAATATTTCACACTCTTTCTTTTGCTCTTGGTATTGGTCATGGTGGCGGCGGTGGCGTCCCTTCTAGGAGTTCTTTTGGGTCGTCGATCCTCGGGGGGTTCGAGTGCCTCCAGTTCCTCCGATTCTTCCGGTTCGACTGATTCGACCAGCTCGACTACTTCTAATACTTCTAATACTTCTAATACTTCTACAAATGACGAGAATGAAGAAAATGACGAGGATGAGATTGTGGCAAATCATTGGACAGAGGAAGATGCTTTGGTCCCTTCGCGAGCTCCTACTTTCATGCCGGCAACCACGAGCGTTTTGGAATGCGGTGGCAATTCCAAACTGTTTTCCATAAGCCATTCCCAAAATGGAGAACATGAAAAAAATGGAGAACATGGACATGAACATCCACCAGCCATCTTATCTTTCCATGATATTGGACCTGTTGCAACTGAGTGGATGACCAATACAACCAATACAACCAATAGAACTCTTGGGACTCTCACTTGGTCATTGAAAGATGCCTGTTCCGGAGAAGTCATTCAAACATGTCTTCCTTGCACCACTGCCAAATATTCATCGTCCTCGTTCGCTTCGTCCTCCCCTCCGTCGTCGTCTTTGGTTTCGATTCCACGACCTCCGGTCGCGTATCCCCTCACGTCTCATTCATTTGATTCATTGACATCTTCTCCATCATTAACGTCCTCTACCTCCTCTACATCCTCTTCATTCGAGTCAATAGAGTCCGCAATGTCACCAACGGTACCGGCTATGACGAGTGAAGAAACAAGTGAAGAAACAAGTGAGGAATTACCTGCATTCCAACTGTGCCTGGAGGATGGGCACGAGTACGTATTCGAAATACACCAAATGCACCCAACATACCAAATGCACCAAATGAACCAAATACACCATCCGACGGGCGGAGCAAGTGAGTCATCCACTAAGGAGATAGACTATATCGGCGCTTGTTGCGAATTCATGGATGCTTTGGCAATTGCCACTTTGAAAGTGGTCTATGATGATGTTGTTCTATTGGATGGTGCAACCATCATCGACCAATTGCTGTCCATGGACAATGATGGAATCAATGAAACCAATGAAACCAATGAAAGCAAGGAGGTTGGCAGCGGCATGGAGAATTCAACTCTGACCAACCAGACACTTGTAACACATTACTTTGGCCAGCCTGGTGTGTCCTGTCCCTCGGAAATGCCAAGCTTTTTTCCAAGCTCCACACCCACCACAAAACCTTCCACACCACCGGTATCCCCACCCGCTCCCGCTCNCTTCCACACCACCGGTATACCCACCCGCTCCCGCTCCACAAGTACCCGCAACCCACCAAACCTACCCCTGCCGCCCCCCCATCCCCCACCAACTCTCTCTAAACTACACCGACTACACCGACTCCACCCACCCCCACTCCCTAACACACTTCTGCGGCTACTGCCAATGGCGCACCATGAACTTCGACTGCCACAACCGGGTCTCCTACCTCGTGAACCGGTACAAACTCTCCGCGGACGAAGCGCGGCAGAGTCTCTTGGACAATCAGGAATGCATGTACCCCGCGAATTATACACAGGTGTTGCAGGAGGAGGTGGAACGGGGTGTGGAGGAATGGTGTGGGTATTGCACGACTATGGGGTTTGTGTGTGAGGCGAGGTTGGAGTTTTTGGTGGCGGGGTATCATGGCGGGGATGGTGGGAGGGAGGAGGAGGTGAAGAAGGAGTTGATGGGGGAGGGGTGGTGTAGGAAGGCGGAGTTTTGTGAGGTGGAGGAGGGAAAGGAAGTGGAGGTGGAAGAGATTGAGGATGGTGGTTTGGGGAGTGATTCGACTGATTCGACTGGTTCTCCTACTGGGAGGCCATCGCAGTCATCGCCAGAAGAAGTATGATGATTGCTCAGTTTACGAGAAATGTCGAACGTACAACTACATTCTTTGTTGAAACCCTTTCAAGTTTGAAGGACATGGAAGCAGTTGTACTGCTCTCTGTGCCAACTTGTCTTCACACGTCCTCTCGGCGCGGTAGATGTGGGCAAATAGCTGCTATGAGGAATGTCTACTATGAAACATGCCAAGATAGAGGAGCCTCTAAGAACTGATTCCAATCTTCATTCCACCAACTTTTGCATGGTTCCGAACCGGGTGATTTGCCTTATTTGTGCCTTTTTGATTGGGCACATGTTATCCTCTTGAGCAGATGGGCTTGATTCAAGAACATAGTTCTCGAAGGTCATTGTTTTTGGTCCATAGTTACACGTCTTTTTGTTTGTATGGTATCCTCAAGTTCTCTCAAGTTTCTTGCGTCGCCGAGCATCATGGTCTACGGAAAGAGGCCAGTTTAATCCTATTTCCTATCAATATTGGGCCCAGTCACTCAAGCAACTTGTTCACGCACTAGAGTTTCTTCGTTTCATCTGTTTTTTTTTCAAGATCTCGACATCATTCCCTATTTTGTATTTTGGGAGATATTGTTGATTTGGATTTCTTTTTGTATTTGCTATGGAATAGTTGCTATGTTAAATTATCATCTTTTTCAAATATGGCTCTCAATAATCAATGCCAAATTCATTTCTCAGCATCAATGTATAAAATGCAACAATCCCACTAATTTACAAACTACTCATACAGCTGGCACTATCAGACTATTTCAACATCGGTTGCAACTGGAACATATCCCGAAACATTTGCGTGTGGCACGGCATCTGCGACAGGAACGGATGCATCATGGCTAGTGTTATCAGCATTGCTACTGGTATAGCTACCACCATTGCTTTCCAATGGACCTACATCGAAGCCCAGAGAATCAACCACTCGTTTGTAAAAATCACAACTGCCCCACAATCCGTCAATTGGTCGTTTCCCGATGATACGAATTTGACATCGTGCATCGTCATAATGGCCAGGTCCAGCGAGGGCAAGAGCAAAGCAAAAATAATTCCGGCAAATCCATTCTCGTGCCATGGCGGGAGCGGTGGTTGCTTGCAAAGTATGTGCCGTTTCCGCTGGAAAGGCATGTTTGTAACTTTCTCTGATTTCTTCTGCAACTTCTTGTTGTTCCCAATACCCCTGTCTTCCTCCATTTAGGTATCGTTCCCGATGAGCCATTGGAATCTTCGTGCGTGGCAAAAAGTCAAAGTGGCATTGAGCAAATATTTGATCGTCAACTAAATGCCATCTTTCTCATTTCAAGGGAAATCATGACTCACCAAAACCCACAACGGATCTCCATCGGCCAATCTCGATGTCACGTTCCGTGCATGAGCGAACATCTGGTGATGTGACCCATGCCATTTCTCGCAGTAATGATGCAAGGCTGCAATGTTTGCGCTGTAGAGACTCTGATCAGAACAAAAACGTCGTACGCATAAGCATTTCAAATATGTCCAAAAGGAAATGAAGAGGCACAGTTCCAAATTCATTGGTCACTCACTGGTTCTCCGATGCTATCTAGTGTGTTGAGACTTGTCTCCACAGACATCAGTGTAGCATTGCACTTGTCTTCTCCTTTTTTGATAGCAATTGCAACTGGATAAATGAGCGGATCTGATGGGCATATATTGAGAGCCACTTCTACGTCACTTGCTGCTTTCTCGAGTCTAGCATGAAAAAGTTCTCTCTGCTGTTCGCTCAGCTTTGACGAAACATTGCCAGATCGGGCATGCCAAGCCCAAGCAGTGCCGACCAAAGATCTCAATATACGGCAATCCAAGCTACGCGGCTCGCTGTTAGCCCATTCGTCTAACATTGGACTAAAGCTTTCTTCGTTTGCATCGGATGGCCAAGACTTCATTATTTCGTCTCTGATAGTTTCAAAGTAGAAAAATCTGTCATCACTACTAAAGCCATCATTTTTGATGTGCAAAAGCACATCACGGAGAGATCTCCAATCACGTTTGACATGATGTCTGAGCTGATTTGCGAGAAAATCGTGTTCCCCGGGACAATAATATTCAAAATGTGCATTTCCATCGCTTATCGTTTCTTTTGCAACAGCAACAGGGCTTATTTGAAGAACCGGTAGTTCCCTTGGTTGCTCCTCATCCTCGCTGTGGTGTATGGTAGTAAGAGCAATTTGAGCCGTCGAAGATTGTCGACGGTTATGTCGTCGGACATTTGGAGTTGATCGGCGCCCAATTTCATACATTCTAAATCTAATGAAAATAGCAGCACAAAATATCATTATTCCAAGATAAAGGTTCATGTCTGAACCATAAATTGGTGGAAAACTGCTCGTATAAGTGGTGCTTTCAACAACTGTCGCACTTCCCCCCAGACCACAGACGTGAACCTCCTTGAATAGCGGGTACACATTGCTGCAATCGACGATCATTTCATTTTGAGGCTCCTTGTCATTCATTGAAGTACTTGGGCAGTAAGCGCTCCAAAAACTCATGGCTTTTTCGGAGCAACGCCTGCAACGTTTGTCATTAAGTGTGGCAGTGCAGGAAGATACTGATCCCTCTACAGGAAAGTGGTCCGTAATGCACATTTTTGGACAATGGTGAATATTTGAGATTTTGTGGGTACAATATGGTTGGCAAACTGACATCCAGGATATTTCTTCATCCATCATTCGAATTCCTACTCCAATATCAGCATTTTCGATTTTGCATTGAATTGAAAGCTCAGTGAATCGGTCATCGAAATGACAATCGCAATCAAATTTCTCCAATTTCGGATCATCCCCAAAAAACTCTTTTTCGATAGTACCATCGCAATAGAATTCGGTTTGGTTGGTGTAAGACAAACTATTCGATTGGAGCAAACGCAATCCTTCGTGTCTATTCATCTGGCCGAAGAGTTTTGGGTTTGTAAGCGCAAAGGTGCGGTGCGCCTTCATTTTCACACGATGTTTCATTTTATAGTTAGCTGAGAGTAACATTTCACTTCATTTTATGACAGTATTGAGTACGGCACTGAGATGTGAGTCAATTCAGTCATACATGCGTTCATCACACAAGAACAAGATCTTGAATGCTTCTTTACTGTACTTACCACACCAATCAAAAACAAATGCAACTACCATACACTTTGAAAAAATTGCAATGAGAACTCATCCAGTAACAGGGGCATATCTCATGCTTCCTCGAGATGATGGGTGGTTGAGTCAAAGGAAACGAGAAGAGTCATCGTTCAGTACGTGGGACTGACAGGATTCTGATACCATGGCAATGTGTGTGAGGCTCTGGGATTCGTAGGCCCCCTACTTATGTACCTACAAATCTGAACAAAATCATCCAAGACCATTACGATCAACTAGAAAACAACCCCACAATTGCAACAATAAATGAAGGTTCTGATCAGACCATAACTTTAGTTTTTTGGACACATCACATAGAAGATTTTGTCTGCTGTTGCTTTGTAGACCACCTAAACCCGATAGCCTCTAACTTGACAATATGCTCATCCTTAATAACGTTTTTTTCCTTACCCGCCATTTTATTTCTATACAATTCTCTCTGCCTCAACACAAACCTTCCCAAAGCCTTGTTCTTATACCATCGTGGCACGTCGCAATGTCCGTATTCCGCCTTGAACAACCGCAATTCATCATATTTTTCATTCCACAGCGCATTCTTGTCTCGAATTACCCATTGGAAGTCAAGGGTTTCAAGTTGTCCGATTCGTTCTTCCGTGAGGTGGGTTCGTTTCCCTTCTTTGAACAGTTTGTAGCCGCGTCTTTGATTTTTGACCCATTGACCGAGAGGTCCGTCGCATTGAGATACGTTGCAATCCCCCTTTCATTGAAATTGACCAGAAAAAAGTAACAGCGGTTGGGCTTGGGTTAAATTTTTGCGGTCTGCAAATCAGTCCATCAATAACAAAACAGCTGCACTCACATGAAAGTCATTGTACGAAGCAAGTTGATTCAAACTCTCATCCCAAGTATCATCATTCAAATGAGACCATGGAAGCTTCACATTTTCAAGAATAGAATACTGCTCTTCACTCAAATCACCACTTTCATAAAACGCATCCAGCTGTTGGATCCATGACGCTAAGGCAATTTCATCATCCTTCTCACTTTCCACACTTGGCACTGCCTCTGGACCATGTTTCGATCGGAATAAGTGGAGCTGGAACAAAAATTCTTTGAAATTATCTTCACTCCAGTCTAAGGTTTCATTCGTATAACTTTCATTGCCTGTATTGTCTGCATTGTCTGCGTCGTTTGTATTTCCTTGGCGAACCTGCCAAATAAAGCCAAGTTTGTCCAAGGATTCGAAATGCTCATCGCTAATGATACGTTTGTCTTTGCCATCGATTCTATTTTTGTAGAGTTCTCTTTGGGTACCTACCCATCTACATTGCAAAGTAGATTGAACAAGGATGGGTAAGAAAGAGCAAGTTTAACCAATGCTTTGACCATCCATTTGGAATACTAACCTTCCAAGAGCAGGGCTCTCCTCATAGTTACGAGGAACATGGCAATGACCCTGCAAGTACAAAACAGCAGTAATAAAAAAAATGATCAGCAAATACAAGAAGAAATGTAAAAACTCACAAACACACAAACACAAATACATAAACTCACATAATCCTCCTTGAATCTACACAACTCCTGAAACCTCTCCTCCCAAGAAAGATCCTTAACCCTCAACGACCACTGGAATCCTATACTCTCCAACAAACGAATCCTTTCCTCTGTTAAGATCGTTGTATTTCCACCCCCATCAACAACTTTCTTCAACCGTCTCATTTCTCCTACCCACACTCCCAACTGTTTGTCTTCTTCCCACAACTTTGGCACATTCGTATCCCCAAATCTAGCATTGTACTCTTGCAGACTCCGAAAGTGCATGTTCCACTTGGCATCCCTCGACAAACTCCACGGAAAATTAACAGAGTTCAACTGATTGATTTGATCAACTGTCAATTCACCATTTTGGAAATAGGTATTAATCTGTTTGATAGAGGCGTGGAGGCTACGCTCAGTGGCTCGTTTGCTGCTGTATGTTGGGGTGGAACTCGGGCCATGTTTGGCGCGAAAGGTTTGAAGCTGAGTTAAGAATTTTGTAAATTGTTTATCACTGATGCCAAATGGAAATGCAGAGGAAGTGCCAGTTGTTGTTTTTCGTTTTTTCGAAATGTTTTGAGAGGCCAATGAGGAGTTATTTTGCCTTTGAGTGGCACATAAGAAGTTGGCCGTATTTGCAATGGGATTGATTTGAGTTGTTGCTGCTGCTGATTTCAATGATTTTTCATCCTTGGGTTTTGTTTGTATAGCGCCAGCTGTTTGGGTTTGATTGGTGGTTGGTTGGGAAGCTCCGGAGAGACGTGTGCTATTTGTGCTGGCATTGCGAATGGTGTTGATCATGCCCTCGGTGCTTTCCTTTTTATTTGCATCATTTGTATGGCTCCATGGGAAGTTGATACTATTCAAAACTTTCAACCGTTCTGCTGAGAGTTGACCACTTTGCCTTTGACTATTTGTAAAATTGACCCATCTACAAAGCAGGGCATTTGATTCGTTTGTGCCAGCAGCGGAATCATCAGGGATGGCATGCTGTCCATGGTCAGCACGAAACAATAGGAATCGAAAAAGGTAATCATTGAAATTTTCATCGGTGTACTGATTTTGATGTTGCGTGTGTTGCTGCAGCCGTCCAGTTGCATCGATAGTGGCAGCAGCCTTGGCAATCGACGCGGCGACATTATCAACGTCGCTCGAAGCGTCGGTCGCATTGACAGCATTGGCGATGGCAGCAGTCGATGACCACGGAGGCAGAGATGGTAAAGACGGGAGACTCATTGTAGGGGGTGGTGTTAATGTATGGGCAGTCCGTCAAATCAAAAAGCACAGCCAGCGACGTATTTTGATGGAAACGGAGAGAGGGCAGATAGATGGCCGACATCAAACGTCAGGAATTGATCTAAGTCATTGCCATCGCCCAGTTGCGAGACTCAATAATAATAAGCGTCTTAGACACACTACTATAAGAATTAATACTGGTCTGTATTCCACGAGACGAGGACAATTTAGGTAGGGTAAATAGGAGTACGAGTAATAATACA
>JALLOT010004415.1:0-10297 GCA_036939595.1 Thalassiosira livingstoniorum | reverse complement strand
AATGTATTATGTTATTAACAACACTTGGCAGAAACTATTATTTAGTAGAGTATTGATCAAGTGATAAGTAGATACAACATAAGTACATCATCATTGTCTACTGAAACATTCCCCCCTAACTACTTAGGACTGTCAGCTGCTGCATACCAATCAACTCTAATTGCTGTGATTACAGTGCGTGAGAGGTGAAATCTATGAAAAATTGCCAAAATCAAGGAATGGGGAGACCATTGTGTCCATTTTAAGCTTTATTACCCAGAGTTCGTATCTGACCATGGTGGCTCTACTATGGGTCACCTTCCACAACCCTTGAATTGCGTAAATTGGTCAAATCTGATGTGTTTTTCATTGTTTACAATAGTATGTACAATACTGGTGGGATGAATCTTGAAGGTAGGGTTCAAAAACTTCTTCCTCCTGAGATAAGATAATAATAAGCAATGAGCAATGGGGATTTTGCATTGATTTTGTGTCTGTGTGCTAAGTTTTAGCGATATTTCAGCGACAATTTTACTCGAAAACAATAGAAAATAATAATAATGACAATAATAGATAGTGTAAATTATTGTTTATCCCATGCCCAAACCTCTCCAATCCCTGGCGGAACCGCTAGCTCCATGGTATGAGAACGAATTACATAGTCCATGTGCATTCAACATTCTTGTGCTCTGCGAAGCTGCTTGCTGCTCACAGAACTGGCCAACCTAACATAAACTGCAAAGGAATTCAACGCCAACCATCGACCAATGACGGCGTGCGTCCCGTCCCTATTGCATCTGCCGCGGTTGACCTTTATCGGCAACGATCTCTCAATTATGCCCGCTGATGATCATTTGCACCAGAGCTGGGAAACACCATGCATTTGGCATTTCTGCTTTCCGTTGTCCTTTTTTCGCATGTCCTTTTGTTGGTTTGTCACAAAAAATGCCAGAGATCTTCATCTCAAATCGGATTTTCATTGCTTCAAATACGTCCCCGATCTCATTCTACTCTGCCGCTTCTTTTGTTAAATCTTCATTTGGTACTGCAGTTGATTTTCTCTCTTCTATCGGTGTTGTAAACATGAAATTGGAGCCTACCATAGCGTCTGCGTGGGTTGATGCTTATGATGCTTAGTTGATGCACCGCTTGCCTTCAGCATCGTCCCTTTCTTCCGGGTACCCTCTTGCATGTGAAATGATGGTTGCAGCAAATCCAAAATTAAATCCACCCAACAACCAGATACAAAGAACCATGCATCGGCTAGGATGGGCTCAGCTCTACCTTTTGGTGGCACTGTCACTTCTAATCATTGATTTTGCAATTGTGTGGCATGCCGTCGAAAAGGATATGTGGAGTTCACAGACAAATCAGGCACATTTCAATCAACCACTGCACTCTGTCCGAAATGAGGAACGCACACAACAGCGCAAGTTATCACTGCATGAAGATGTGGAAGATACTTCCAATAGTTTTGAAAAATCTAGGAGAGAACCAAGCAAAGAGCAATCTTCGAATACAGCCTCCTTCGAAAATGCCAAAGATGGCTTCATCACAAATATTCTCCGCAGAGCTCATATAACCCTCCCAGCTAATTTCAACTTCTCTTCCATTCCAACATTTGCCAATGTCACAGCTCAATACGGCTCCGAACCCCTCGCACCCAGCCAATCCAATCTCTCCAACATTTCCTCCATTTCCTCCACCTGCTCCACCTTCCGTTCCACCATCCCCCCCTCCCATCGAATGATGGGCCCCTCCGGCCTCTTCAACACCGGAACCAATTACCTCTCCAACCTCCTCGATCGCAACTGCCAAATGGCCCACCGCAGCAGCGCCTTGACTTCCACCGACGAAGATGGAATCTCCAACTATCCCTTTCGAGAACAAGTTCCGTGGGGGAAGCACAATCCTCCCTCGACTCATCGGAAGGTCCATGAAGCGGCGGCGCATATTGGGATGAATCGGGGGGTGAATCACTCGTGGGTGTTGCCGGTGGTGGTGGTGAAGGATCCGTTTCATTGGATGGTGAGCAATTGTCGCCATGGGTATTTTTTGTGGGAGCATGAGGAGGAGCATTGTCCGAATTTGGTGGATTGGAGGACGTACCAGGCGTACCATGCGACAGGGGATAATAATAATATTGCAGGCAGGAACCTTGACCACCTTGACCACATCGTGCCAAGGAAGGAATACGAGGAATACGTTCCAACCTCGTTTGACATACCATTCCCAAAAGAAAGAAAAGAATACAAATCATTGGTTCATTTGTGGAACTCGTGGTACAAAGAATACGAAGAACAGTCAAAATTGTATCCAGTGGTCTTTGTTCGGTTTGAAGATTTGTTGTTTCATGCCGAGCACGTCACTCGACAATTGTGCGAATGCATTGGAGGGGATCCGCCTCCGCAGAAGAACTATCCAAAGCTGAAACGACCAAAACGACCTAAACGACCACAACGGTCTAAGGCAATGAAACCATCGTTTCCCTCCGAAATAACCTCCGACTCCATGGCAGTGACGTCGTCCACGGTTTCTGCAGTTTCTGCAGTTTCTGCGACAGCGGCATTTCGATACATGGAAGAAAGTGCCAAGTCCGAGGGTCTTCACGAGGGAGCAAATGGTTTGGTAGAGGCTTTGCTGAGGTATGGCGATCCTTCCAAAAGGTTGGAAGGGTGGACTTTGGAGGATTGGGATTATGCAAGGGGGCATTTGGATAGGGGGCTGATGGAGAGGTTTGGTTATAGGTTTCCTGGATGGGATGGAGATGTTGGATGACGTCATTCTATGTGATTGTATACGTTTTCCAAACATGGGAACATATTTCATTGTTCTCCGTTTCGAGAAAAAGAGGGCACGAGTGTCACGTATCCAATTGGGTCTTGAACTGAACAGTTTCAAATGCGTCTTATTGAAATCTCAAAGTCATTCAACGTCTAGGTAGATTTTCGATGGCTTAAAGGTATCATTTTTTCAAGGGCTGTCAGGTTCAGGTACCGAGGCCATCAAAGCACCAGCAGTAGAATCATCTGCAATATACACGGAAGAAGAAACAACCACAGAAAAACCATCTCTTCTAGGAAATTTCTTCAATGAAGTATCCAAGAAAGTGGAAGAACAAGAAGCCANGTCTCTAATGAGTTCCGATGGTGTTTTACTGCAAACTTTCTGGGATTCGTCATGAAGTTCCTTGAGGCGACCTGAACGAAGCCAATGAATGCGCCGATAGATGCAGTGAGATAGGGATTCTTCTGTTTCTGACGTAGTTTTCGGAGCCAATACCCATTGTTCAAAAAGAATGGAGAGAAGCCAAAATGGTTCGGGGTTGAAATCTGCGTCACTGTAGTTGTTTTTAATACTTCAAATAATTACTCCTAACGTTTTGTTAAGCTAGGCCACAATACCAGTACAATAAAATTTGGGAATACGTTCGCCGATGATCGCCTTTTCTGTCAAATCCTCCAGGCATCACAAAAGATACTTTCAAAGTGCATTGAGCGGCTGTGCGCGGTGGAGGGATGCAATACAACAGGTTTGTTAACAACGTATGTTAAAAAAAATGTAAGACGTGTATGTTAAAAAAAAACGCAAAAATAATTTTAGATTTAACCGCAGTATGGTAATTTTTGGACAGTTTTACGCCCTTTACGCGGTGGCTACTATAGTATCTAAATAACAAAAAATTCTAAACCGCCCTGAAACCGCCGGAAAAAAATCTCAGATTTACTCTCGAGTAAGAATTTCACCGAAATCTCTAATACCATACCTAAAGTACATACTTAGAGATAGATAGAGAGCTGGTTTTGCAGATAAAAAATGTTGAAATGTATCCAAAAATATCACTAAATTTGGGCCAAAATTTTTGGTATAGTATGACGTTGAGAGGTGTCAAATTTTTTCTCCCGCTGCTGGAATGCTTTTGATTTTGATATTGCTACGGCTTTTTTGGACAGCAACATGTTAGGGACCCTGTTGTCAGTTGTCTCCGCCAGCCATCATATTTTGGCATTGGATTCTCAAAAGTGGCAGTTGGCAGTGCAACAGATGGACCTGGATGGATCTGGATGGATCGACCTCCAGCAGCAGCAGGCAATTAGGAACAGCCTTTCTTCAGTTTTGACATCAACAATAATCATAAATCATCATAAATCATCAGATCAGAAATTGAAATCAAATTAATTATCAGTTATCTGTAATTGGTAATTGTTAGCAATCGGTGCACCATGAAGATTCTTCCCCTGGCATTGTCCATCGAGGCGGTGGCTGGGATGGCTGGGGCGTTTGGGGCGATTGGGATTTCGGCAATTTCGGCAATTTCGGCAATTTCGGCCATTTTAGCAATCTCGACAATTTCGACAATTTCTGCGTTTGCTCCCCCTCATCACCCGCAGCTCACGCACTTCACTCATCTCACACATCCTTCACTGTCAAAACACTCTCGCGGGAGAAAAGTTGTCGAGAGGTTGCTGTGGAGGCCGCAGGATAATGATGACTATTTGGATGGTGCGGCGAAGGATGCTATTGATTTCGTTCCAGACAGCACGGAGCAATCTGATGAGGGTGAGTGTTAGTGTGAATCTTTGTGGATCTGGGTGGATCTGTCTGGATCTTTGTGGAAAAATGCCGCAGAGTCTCTCATAGCCTCTCATAGCCTCTCATAGCTCTCTTTCCTCATTGTTTTCTTGTCATAAAATTTGTAACAATTTGATTTCTTTTTGGTTTCTGCCATTGGAATAGCTCTCGTAGCTCCCTTTTATCATTGGTTTTTGTAATAATTTGATTTCTTTTTGGTTTCTGATTTTTTCGGAATGTTTACATTTTTCTTTTATTTTATGTAGTGCCAACAACCGACTCGAAGTTCATGGAACAAACCAAGTGGAATACGTGGAATACGATGTCAATCCGAAAGAAGGACACACATGATTTATTTTCAGTGAGTGATGCATATGACATGAAATTTATTTCTTAGTTTGAATTGCTTCATTATATATTTTTTCTGTTCGAAGTTTTGTTTCATTTGAAATGCAATTACTGCCTTTGTTTTCTATGGAGTGCATCTCAGCGTATGTCCGTATTGTACGGGGCTGTATTCCATACGAGGCTTCTGCTGGGGGAAGATTCTGTTTGCCTCTGTTTGCCTCTGTTTGCCGATAAACTCATTTTTATTGAATTTTGACTTGTGCAATATTTGTTTTATTTCCATTGGAATTGTATTGGAACTAATGATGGATGACAAAAATATGGAATGCAATTGCTGCGTTCTTCTCTATGGAATGAATATTCGTATTAGACGGGGAAGGACAGGGATGTTTTCACTAGGAGGCTTTTTCTGGGGGGAGATTCTGTTTGCTTGGGAACTCATTTTGAATCATTTTCATACCGAATTTTGACTTGTGCAATATCTGTTTGATTTCTATTTGCATTGTGTTGAAACTAATTGTTAACGAATAATTCTCCATTTGTCATCGTTTGTCATCATTTCTCGTCGTCTTGGATCTTCTTGGATCATGCTAGTCTATGGTGAGTGATAAAAAGTGATATAGCAGATTCCAGCAGTAGTTGTGCTCCATTTGTGCTCCATTTGTGCTTCATTAGTCTCGTGTTTCTCGTGTTTCTATTGCATTTGAAACTCGTCACATCCTTTCATTTCTTATATCTAATGCAATGATCTTCTCCACTTCATGAATATCTCTTTCAGACATTGGCCATTCGCGCTATTGGAGCAACCACTGTAGCTGGAATCATGTTGACTAACATCCCGGGGGCATGGGCGTCGGACCCATCGGACCCATCGGAACCAGCTGTAATTACGAGCGAAAGTCAACATTCTGCCGTCTCGTCCTCTCCCACTGCGGTGTTGGAGGGCACTCGGCCCGAATCGGGGATTGTTCCCAGTCCAGACTCGGCTGTTTTGGAGGAGATCCGATCCATTGAAGAGGCATCATCCTCACCATCGGCTGTAACAGCTGTAACTACTGCTCCAGCAGAAGTGGTAGGAGAAATTGTGGAGTTGAAAAAGGAATCCATTGGAGAGGAGCCACCAAAGATTTCTATCGGAGAGGGGGGCGCAACTTCTGCAACTTCTGCCGAAGGTGGGGAGGAAACCATCCAATCAGCAGATGAGGCAATTGAGGCAAAGGCAGTGGAAGAAGCACAAATCGTGGAAGAACCGGCAGTAGAATCATCCTCATCATCCGCAATCGACACCGACGAAGAAACGACCACAGAAAAACCATCGCTTCTAGGAAATTTCTTCAATGAAGTATCCAAGAAAGTGGAAGAACAAGAAGCCAAACAAAGAGCCGAAGAGGCGGAGAAAAAATCAGACGACGGGTCGATCATTGATGGATCATCCTCCTCCACCGCCGGTACCGACGCCAAACCCTCCTTCGCCATTGCACCACCCAGAGTACCCAAAGTAGAATGGATCGAACTTTCCGAGGGAGCCCTGGCAGCCATCCCCGGAGCGGTCATTGGCGTGGGATTCGCTGGGATTATTGCCACTGCCATTGCGGATGGGAGTACGAACAATGCCGCCGAGGCGAGGCAGGCTTGGGAGGAAAAGAGGAGGGAGTCGGCGGAGCTTCCGTATGGGTTGAGAGCGCAGCAGACCAGGCAGACCGAGCAGACCGTGGCGCCGCCGAATGCGGGGAATGTTCCTCCGCCAGTCGTGGATGCGAAGGTGGTGGAAGAAGAGGTTTCGAGTGAGGCATCGTCGGATGGGGGAACGACGGGTGGTGCCATTTCGTGGGAGCAAAAGAGGAAGCAAGTGGAGGACCTTCCGTACGGATTGAGAGCTGGGCCAGCTGCTCCTAAACCAAAAGCTGTGAAACTTCCATCGAAGACTGCGGCCGTGAAAGTGACCAAAGGAATAGTGCCGAAAGCTTCACCAAAAACATCAATTGGTGCGTCCATTACAATGCAACCTACCGCCATGATGAAAGGGAAGGAGTCAAAAGTCAAAGATTCTCCTCCATCGACTGCGGGCAAAGGAAAACATAATGTATTTTTAATGCCTCTAGGAAGTGTTGGCGCGAAAATAGCAGCAACCGCTGGAATGTGAAAAAACTGAAAAAGAAGACCATTTGTTCAAGCAATGCCTACAATAATTTTAAGTCGTAAGACAATTTACTCTAAAAAGGACAGCGACATGTTGCAAAGAGCACCTACTTGTTCGCCTTCCATTGCTTCTAAAAACTTCATCTATGACTAAACTACCCTTCTGACTCTTCCCCAGACGTAGTAACAGATGGAGTATCGCATGTTTCGATATCACTTACGGAGTCCACTTGAGTGTCACCGCTAGTCGCCTCGGTAGACAAAGCAGATAGCTCGCGCCTTGGCATAACAATGCACAGAAAGATTTGAACCAATCCCAAGAAACAGCCGGTCCCTTGGGGAACGAGAATGTAGATATTTTTTGTGCCAATAGCAAATGCAGCCCAAAATGCTGCATTTGCCGTGTTCAAAGCCATTGTCCATCTATGAATCGAGCTTGAATCTTTCGTCTTAATGACAGTATACATGGTCGAAAGTGGAGCACCGTAGAAGAATATGAGGTTTGTATTGGCAGCGATTCCAACAACGAATTCCTTTTGTGCGCTGCTAAGTTGAAGAAAACAGACGACGGAGATAATAGCAAGCCAAGCAGCGAAGACACCCAAAACTACCTTCTCATGGACAGCAGGTGCTGCTTTTTTTTGGATGACGATCTCCATCGCCATTTTTCTCAAACTTGTAAAATATTGCATTGTATCGTTGAGAGCCGCTTCCGCTTTTTCTGCCGTCTCGGAATGATCAACCTCTACCCCTTCGTTTTTGTCTAGATTCTTCTTCAGCTCAATGTGCACATCTTTGACTTTTGTAAAAGATGTATGGTTTTGATCCAACAAGTTAACGAATGAGGAACGAATTGCATTTGACAATCTGTCACAGTATTGTAATTTCGCCGCAACCATATTGAGCCACAACGAAAGTATGATGCCGGGAGCGTTTGCCCAGAATATAAATTGATTCTTGTTAACACAAATGATGCAATACATGTTGATAGAGTAGTATAGTAAACACAGACGCTTAGGTGAGGAAAAACAAGAATAAAATGAAGGACGTCTATCTCATTGTGTCTGCCTTCACCTACCTTTATCAAATAGGAGTAAGTAACCCAAGCAATACAATTGCCGCTCATTGCTGCCCACGGCGTTGGGTTCAGACTTCCCAATGTACCCAAACCTTCAGCTCGACGCACATCCTTAACCGGGGCTAAGAAAAAATTCAAAGCAGCAAAAATAGGATATGAAACACAATGATATTGTTAAATCGAGTATGCAAAACGGAAGATGAATCTTTATCACGTGTTGTTTCATGCTTTGGCACTACCTGAGTACTTCATGTTTGTTGCCACGCAGCCAAATGCCGGACACACATATTGCAGGATGATTTCGCTCGTTGACAGCATTGTTTCGTTTGATGTTTTGAGGATGTTTTTGACTGTTAATTCAAGCAAGAATTGGAAAGATGTTGATTCTGAGTAATTTGTGTTTTATGAGATCGAAGCAAAGTAAAAATTAATGCAGAGCCTCGCGAGCAGGCCATCTATTTTCGTAAATTCGATGTCATGCAAGCCGGTCATTTGATCAATAGAGAGAAACGGGTTTCTTTTCGAAACGAACACAAATATCTATCGAGAGACTGACTATTGCAAATGCCATATTGCAAGAAGGAATGATTCTTTCCCTTCATCGTTAGCAACAGATGATAATTTGCACTTTAGGAGGCATGAAAAAAGAACCTAGTTTGATTGAGAGTGCCACCCATCTCAAGCTTTCTATGACACGAAAATCTGCTCTATGACTGGCCTTTTGCAGATGGCAAAATTGAAAGAAGATTCTAATCTTGCCATTATTAACATTGACTGATTTTCATGAGATAAAAATGCAAGTATTTGCTAACAATTTGACGAAATGGCCAACAAATAATAAGACGAAGGGCACCAGCTGTCAACTAGCTGACGTTTTCACTTTTCACATTACGTATTCAGTCAGATGTTGCACAGTTGTAAGGAACTACTGTTCTTTGCCTCTTGCCATTGACTAGAATGAGCTCGTTAGGCATGTAATTGTTTGAAAATAAGCTATGAATTAAGTAAACATTGATAATTTCGCTAGTAAACTGTCAACTTTGATTTGGATCGAAAAACAAATTTCCTCTGTCGAATTTTGTGTAAAACATCCGCAAAAAAATCTAGCTACGGATGGGAATGCATTCTCTTGACAGATGTAATTGTAAAACAATAAATGTTTGAAGCAATAACAAAGACTTTCTTCCATCACAACAATGAACAGCAGATGGAAGAAGGCAATGCATACTTCTTTTGAACAAACGTTTTGGAACGATGGCAACCCTTTCAATGAATTAAAACCAAATTCGAGGGAAAATAGTTAAGCAGATGCATTGGCCATGCCATGCACATTGAGAACACCTCATTGGACGCCTGGAATTTGAGAGAAATCTATGAGCTGTGGGAGGTTTCAAGTTCATAGAGTATCACAAACAAAACACTCAGTAAGTTCTGGGTTCTCGGGCGAACAACAAAATGGTAAACCATCGGATTACTGGAGAGGAAAAACACTATTGTGCAATACTATTGTGCTGTACCCACATAAGTAAGGTAAGATACTTATGTAAGTAAGTAGAAGAGGGTGTGTGATGATGTTGTGTGCGTGTCATTCAGCATTGTATTGTTCTAGAACCATACATACGGGCTTTAGCCCCTAAGGTACATATGAGTGAAGAGTTCTGTCTGATCTATCCCATGTCCAGGGCGGGCCGGCTGCAAACTTATGTAGTACCTTACAATACCTACTGTACTATTGAATTGCTATGACATTAAACTAACTTTGGATGTGTAAATCTCAGCCAATACTCAACATTTTTTCTTCATTCTTTTTTATTTGACTAAATCAGTGGGTCATCTAGTTAAATAAAAAAGAATGAAGGAAAAATATTGATTATTGGCTGAGATTTACGCATCCAAAGTTAGTTTAATGTCATAGCAATTTGTAAGAGTAATTGCCCAGTGCTATCAACATCTATCATGGTCATTTATTTGTTTCTCTGTAGTTTCCATGAATAGGTTCTTTTCATTCTGCTGCATAGCTTCATCATATGTGAAATTTTAATTTGATTATACCTTCTTTAAGAGTGCAAAGTTATGCATCTATTCAAGCAAGTCATCATACAATCAATTATGCCATAAAATTTGTTGACTATGTAGCTTCTAATAGTGAATACGGCATTTGGGTCATTATTTTGCTCATGC
>JALLOT010004412.1:0-10290 GCA_036939595.1 Thalassiosira livingstoniorum | reverse complement strand
CGGAAGATATAAAAATGATTCAATAAAATAAGAAGGTGTGCAAAAATACTGATTGTTTTTGTTTGTGCTGAAAAAAAGTTGCCGATGGAATGGTCGATGGAGCTCGTGGCAATGCAACTGGATCGTCTCGTAGCTCTCTAAGAAGTGTACTAGTACTACCTACAATACTTAGCACCATACCCCTTAAAACCGACCGTCAGCTGAAAATGTTTTGTTTCTTGGAATGGGATCAGAATGGGACAAAAAATGAGGAATGGATGTGGACATTCAAAATTTGAAAAAATCCTTAGCAATACATTTGGAAAATTGCATCCCACCAAAAATTGATAATTTTTGAATGAGCAATCTTGCTTCAAACATGTGCTTCGTGTCACAGTCCCCCCATTCCTTGCCCGCCCAACCTCACTCAAATTATTCTTCGTAAGTCAATTTAAGTCAAGCATACTTGTCATGGATGCCGGTTGTGTCAGTTGGATGGAAAATTCAAAATAATTTAAATTTTCGAGTTTTAAATTTATTTTGTACTCCTTGGACAAGAAACTCGCGCAGACAACCCCATGAGCACCCATGAGTGGGAAGGTGGTCATGCTGTGAAATAATAACAATGATGCATTTCATGCCTCATTGATGCCGTACTTAGAGATAGTAGGCAGAAGATATTGCTACTCCAGGAGACTAACAGATAGTTGGTATCATGCTCTAATAATGCAAGGCTGACTTCAGTAATAGTGAAATGTAATACACGGTACTACACGGTGCATGCTATGAGCTGAAGCTGAAGCCAACATTGTACAATGATAATAATAATACAACAAGGGTCTACCTCGTCTTACATGCAGTCCCTGTGAAACTTTTGATTCTTTGAAGTTTGAGTTATTATTATTTCTTGTCTTAAAAAATAATCAATGAAAGGAAAGAGCAAAGAGGTCATTCGAAGCACAGTGCCATCACCAAATAATTGTATCAAATATTTATTTTTTGTCAAAGGAAAAAAGGCATTTTGATCTCAAACTGAGAGTAGTAAATTAAATCACAGAACTTTCCAAAAGGTCGTTGAATTGAAAACCTTGATCATTGAATGAACCATGCCATCGTCAAGAAATATGATGCCGCATGCATCTTCTTCTCCTCGGATGAACGTGGAAATTGCTGGTACTTCTCGCAAAACTCTTTCCTCTCGTGGCCGATCCAGCCGAACCAATGACTATGACGGAACCAATGAGCATCGGATGGGTTCAAGGAAAATGATGCAACACGATCCACCTGGCCGCACAGGCAAGAACACCAGCGGCGTGCGTGTGGCGTCCACCAAAAGTTTCATTCCTTCCACTCCGGAAGAACGAGAGGACATGTCGCCCACAATGAAGCCTACGGGGAATTACAAAGAAGAACGAGCAACGTCCTCGCCGCGATCGCCGCGTTCGCCAAAGTCGTCCTATCCAGTGGAAGAGACTCAGCCAAGAGACGAAGTAATCACGCACCAGCAATCGTCATCCGAAACAACATTGGCCGATGGGACAAAAATTGCTGAAACGAAAAAAGTCGAGTCTCATCCGGATGGCAGGGTGGTGATTACGACAACTTTTACTCGCACCTTCATGCAAATTGTGTCTTTGGAAGAGAGTGATGTCGATTATGATCCTTATGGAGAAGATAATGAACGAATGGAAACTGTCGTTACGACTACCACTACGAAGAAGGAAAGGGTGCCTGTTTCTGGATCAGTCGATGAAAATGAGGGACATCAAATGCACCAACTGCAACACAAATCTAGCCGTCAGATGAGGCAGCACGAGCAGCAACAAGAAGAGGAAGTGCAAAATTTGCAGCTCCGACAAAAGCAACAAAAGCAAGAAAAACGCAGCATGCTGCAAAAATTGCAGCAGAGAAGTCAGCGCAAGCAGCGGCAGCAACAACAAAAGGAAGACATGGAAGAAGAAGACGAAGGGCAGGCTCCGATTGCTGAAATATTCACATGTGGCATCGGCAACTTCGAAGGATGCGGCACACCATCCAATGTCGATCAAAATATCCCCAACAACAATAGTCTTGAAAGCGCTATGGCAAGTACTATTACCATTGAAAGTGCCATTCAAAATGATGCTGTGGAAAAGAACAATGAAGCAGAAGCAAGGAATGTAAGAAGAGATGAGGAGAATATGAAGACGATCGAAACGAACTTGGCCAATGCAAGGAATAACCTTGTCATTTCTGGAAGGCAGCATATGAGACAGGGGCGGCAGAATTCTGGTAGGAGCAATGGGCTCCGGTCGTCCTTGAGGTCGTCGAGAAGATCGTCTTCCGATATGAAGCAGATGCAAGAGGCGCATGAAATCCTAGAGTTGAATGAAATACCAGCCATTCAAGAGATGAGTCAGAGTAAAACGATCGAACAGCAGATGGACGACCTCGAAGAAATGTCTGCTCCCGTTGATCCGGATCGAATCCTTTGGAACTCTGACGCTCGTCATGTGAATGGAAAACAAGAAAGCAATTCCAGCAGTAATAGTAGCGCCATGGGATTGTGGGCTAGCAGCATTATGGCTGGATTTGCTGGGTTCGGCATTGCTGCAACGGCTACTAATGGAGACAGCAGTCGCAACTCGAAGAGCGCAAGCAATTCAAGTAACGAGCAAGCTGACAGTCTGAAGGAGTCTCCATCGGGACAGTCCAACGACCTTCTGGATAACTTTACTAGCTCGAAGGATCTCTCCAACGCGGTGAGAAAAGATGGCAAATCTGATGGAATGGCGAGCAGTAAAACAGTCAAGTTTAATGTTGACAGCTATGACGAACGAATGATCATGAACGAGGCAGATGAGCAGCCGCTAATGATGGATGATGATTACGTGGCCCATGGAGAAACGGAAGGGATGAGCTCAAAAGTAGTAAGGAATTCTTCTCGTTCTCGACTTCAAAGGAGTTCCAATTATCAAGTACAAGAGAGCGAAGGATTGGTCGAAGAAGATGTGCGAGCGTCTGAATCTGACAGAGGGTCAACTAGAAGATCGTCAAGGAGATCATCGAGAGGATTGGTAGCAGCAAGTGCAGGAGCGGCAGTGGCTTTAGGCGCAGCGGGTGCAATGACAGAAGTGCCACCGCCACCACCTGCTTCGTCGCCAAGTTCCGCTGGAAGTAGTTCACCCAAGACATCACCAAAATTATCGCCCAAAGTCTCACCAAAACAAATGAAAGCCGCGGCCAAAATCTTGAAGCACTCTTCCACCAAGCAATTGTCTCCTGGTTCAGGCCATGAAGTGCCTGTCGGCAATGGGCCTGTTGTTGAACAACCAAAGGAAAGAAAGCCCAAAGACTTGGTCACAGTCCAACATGTTTCAAATGGATTTGCACTTCTCCCAGCAAATGAAATTGAATTCGCGACACCCAAAGTAGCCTTGTCACGAACCAATGCAATGGTCACAGACGACCACTTTGTTCGTTTCTTCAGCTACAATCAAGCATACGATCCCACCAAGAAACAACTCGCAACGAAATCAAATTCAAGCAAAAAGCTGCAAAGTGTTGAAAATGCACCGTGGATTCAATCGACTTCTATTCCAATCGAGAACACATATTGCGTCACGCTCGCCCTATCCGAGACTACCGCTCTAATCGGTGTGCCATATGATCGAAGTGGAAGCACGAGCGGCGATAGCGGAGAAAGCAATGTCACTGGAGCAGCATACCTCTACGAAAAAGATGTAGAGAACAAGGGAGACTGGAACCAAGTTCTCAAAATTGTTCCCAAACGGGCGTCTGGCTTTTCATGCGTGGGGTATGCTGTTGCCATGGACTCTGGACGAGGGAGCAAAAGAGGAGGTGCTTTGATTGCAGGAGGGTCGGCTTTGGGATCAGGAACTACAGTGGTCACCTACAATACCAATCAAGAAGAATGGAATGATACCCTTGGTATTGGAAGGGGCGATACCCTCTTGGTCAGCGTTCCAAATTTGGGCAACGGCAATGGAGGATCTGTCCACGTCTATAAGCGAGTTCAGAGATACAAATGGATCGAACAAGCGGTATTGTATCCGGAGTATCCGCTGTTGAAGAAATCATCCAAGAAACGAGCATCGGGTAGTAAATTGACCACGTCTAAGAAGTTTGGCACTGTCTTGGCCATCAAAAGAAATGTTGTGGCTGTATCGGATTATCAGCCAAATCAAGACGTGACGTCTGTCTTCGTCTATGAATACGATGCAGTTGGAATCGGCGGGGCTACAATTGGGACGATTGGCACGATGGGATCAAAAAAGTGGAGCATGATTGGGGCGGGAAATATTCTGAGTGAAGGGCAAAGCCAAAAATTTGGCAGTGCCTTGGCAGTCACAGAGAGTGGAGGTATCTTGGTGTCCAGCCAGCCAGGGGTGAGTCCAACAGAGATACTATACTTTTGTCGAGATGACGGAGAGGAGAGCATCGTTACCTCTGGCAGTAGCCACTGCATTGAAAATAATTATTATCTGCAGCAAGTTGTTACCGTGGCCAAGCATCCTGGCATTATTAACCCGATGTCTGAAGATATTACCGACATGAAGATTGAAGGAAATATACTTGTCGTAGGAACTTCGTGCGAAGGAAAACATTTTGTGTATCTATTTCAACTCCAGCACACACCAAGCAGTCCTAACTTTCAAAACAATCCGGGTGGCCCTGGTAGCCCAAAGAGTTTAGCAAGTAAAGGCAGCCGAAGCAATATGAGTGGTCATGGACAATGGGTCCTCCTCACCAAATCTGACAGCCCAAAGTTGCAAAGATTTGGCCAGTCGTTATCTGTATCAGGAAATCAAGTTTTGGTTGGTTCTAAGGATAATGCCTACTCGTATTCATTGGAGGCATTTGCTGGCAAGCACTTCGAGAGTATGATAGAGAGTATCAGTAAGGACGGAAGTCATGGAGGAAGCCATGGAAGCAACAGAATGGGATCTAATGGATCACAAGCCTCGGACACGTCCCATTTATCGTTTCCATCAGTGGCCGTGGAAGCAATTCCGGCAGAAATGGCTGACAGTAACAATGAAGGGGAATACATCGAGACTCCTTATGAAGAATCTGAACTGAATTTATATCGGTCGATGCAGAGTTCGCGTGGGAACAACGTGCAGATGAGCAATAAGGGAAGACAAAGCTCTCATAACTCCGCGGAAAATGGAAAGAATAACCTCGGTTTGAGCATCTCAAGGCAAAAATCAAAAAGAGTGGCATATCCTTCGCCATCGAGGTTCCGTTCTTTGATGTCTTTCAGATCTACGAAAGATAAAAAGGATGCTATTCGGGGCCAGGGACAGATGAGAAGAGCAGAAACTCAACCCAGGTTGACGTCGGTCACTTCACGTGGCAGGCATGCATCAGTGTCGCCCTTACGTATGGCTCCCTCTCACTCTAGAAGAAGGAGGAGATCTGTTTCTCCTGTGAAGTTGAACTATTGATAGTGGACGATGAAGAAAATCCATGCCGCATGAAATCTTCCACTTGCATGCCTCTAAGCTGACACTTTTCCAGGATTAGTGTGTTCAAAATTTCATGGTCGGCCCATAAATAATGTATGTTGAAGGCCACATTAAATGGCCCCTATATATTTTAATTAGTTTTTATAAAATAAACCTGATTTAATCATTGAGCAACTATTGCTCTTCGAAGAACAAATAATGATTTTTGCTATGATACTTCTTTGAATCGACAATCGGGACATTAAATGGTTTGTTGCACTTTCATTGGAACATTCTGAGAAATTTGGAAATATGGAGAGTTTGATCTTTTTTCGAGAGTCCGACCATGGTTTTATTTTCTGCCAAAAGTTATAACCAGATTCGAAAATTGTGAAAATGCGGGCAAAAACACATGATATTTAGGAATGAATAAAGAGTTTTCAACTCTATTTATTGGCAAACAATACTTAGCAACATGTTTTTACGATGACTCCAGAAGCTATATTTCAATGAATGCACACAACTATGTTTACTTTAGTTTCTTTTCCTTAATGATCGTGTGTATTTTTGTTGCAGAGTGCCCCGTCTGTATGTTTGAAATGGATGTGGCAACACTCAAAGCAAGGGACTTAAAGGATATGAGTGTTTCATGGGGTATATTTCAGAACTTTCTAGGTGATGGTGCTGTACTTCTTGAACAAACAATCAGGGGTAATGTTAGAGAAGATACCCCTCTATATATGACACCTACTCACAATCATTACATCTTGGCAGCAAAATGCAAAAGCACACTTGAGATAATTACAGCAACTTTATTTCTATGTGACCAATGTACGGACAAGGAGGAAATTCGATTAGTAGTAGAAAAAGATTGGTAGCTTCTGTTTTCTTCTCATGGTGTAATGAAAAATAAACTGGGAATGGATGCAAATTAGATTGATACATACAACAAGACCTTGTGAAAACAAACAGGTAATTCCGTTAGGTATTTGATTGTAAATAAATATTTCTGCTGGTCCTTGATGTAGTTCTAGGACTATGATTTTTTTAAAATCATACTACAGTATTGTTCTTTGTTTTTATTGTTGTGTCATTTTTCACTCTGATATTGGAGATTGTTGTGTCAATTTTTGCGTCCCTTGGTGTGGGGAGTAGGGAGGGGGGTCATGTGATACAGCAATCCACAACAACAAAACATTTTAGTAAGTGAATAGATCTCTTGATGCTTTCTTGTTGTAATTTCTTTGGTTATTATTTTGTGGAATTTGTAAATGAGGCTTTGCTTGTCCTAAAACTGACTGAGTTAATTCATTCATGTGTTTTCTTCTGTTTGACCACATGGAATTCTGTGTTAGTGAATGTTCTATTGTGTGGTTTATTTTCTGTATATTCTGATCACTTTCTGACATTAGCTGTGTGAATCCATTTTCTAGGATAAATTTTTTACACCCTCCCATAACATGACTTGGGAGTAGTATTTGCGTGATCTTTACAAGAAGTCTTTGTGTGCTGTTGGAATGTTTTTTGGGTGGGGGGCACTGCTACTGCCATTTAGAAGAGAGTGCATTGCTGTTGTCAAATCTAATTACTTTGCAATACACACCATTATCTGACTCTGACCATTATTTAGTTCCTAGTGCTGATATATTGTAAAATTTGATCACAGAAATTTGACAACAACTCTTCTCTCTCTTGCTTTTTTGTTTTGGTTTTGATATCTTCACAATCTAAATCATTCAAATTCAAGACCATGCACATGACATGAAAAAATTACAATTACATAATTAAAACTTACACCACCCTCAAACCTTGAACCCCTAGTATGATGAATGGTGATGAAAATTTCATACAATGCATGTCTTTTGGTTTTCAATTGACATTGGTTTATTTATGGAAATTTTCTGAGCAGATGAGGTTGAAAGTGTGCACAAGTGACCTCTTTATATTATTTGAGACAGTAACAGAAATGGTATCATGACAGGTGCAGTGGTTCTGTAAGTCCTTGAAAACAATGGTTTTTATTGATTATAAACACACTAAGCAGTTTCAGTCATTACATTTCTTATCATTACTCAAATTGAGTGTCTGATGGGATGTTGTCCTAATGGCATTCACAATCATTTGTGATTTTTGGTGAGAACAAGTACATTTGTGAATATCACAAAAAGAATGTTTTACACTGAGTCAGTGTGTGTGTATCCCTTGTTGGAAACAATTGGCCACAAACATACAACCAATGATAACTTGGACTTCTGTTTTCCCAAATTTTCATGACTGCATGTATTATTTAGAACTATATAATATGATCAAATTTACAAAGTTACTAAAATGGTTCACCAATATTTTTGATGTTCCTGATACTTGCTACTTCCATTAGTTAGTAGTTAATCATTAAAGAGGAATAAAAAATAAAGAAAGAATCATTGTGTAGAGTTCTTTGAGTAAAGATGTATGAATATCTTTTTCTTGTTATTGTGGTTTTGATGCCTCAAATGGATGATTTTTTAATAATGCTGCTGAGTGCACTTTTTCATAGGTATTTAAGTGAAATACCTCAAATGCCGAAGCCCAATACAAATCAATTTATATTTACATGATGAAATATGAATGAATCACCTGCATACTGCTTCTTGATGTCCTTGTTTTCTCCTATGGTTTTACCTGAATAAGGGAAAGATTATGCTCCGACATAATTTGAGTTTGTTATGCCACATTTTACATCTCCATGAGATCATTATTTGTCTTTATCTAAACATCTATTAATTTTTAAATTCTTTCTTTGAACAAAAACATTGCATTAGTTGATTGTTTTTTTTTGGGAATGACATGTTTGGGATTTCTTTGCCAGAAGTCTATGTCTGGATTTTTGTATAGGCTTAGCAGAGCTCATTTCAGAAGGGCTGAACTAAAACAAGAACAACATACTGGATGGTAAGAAAATAAAGCTTAAGAGGTCTTGTTGGTTGATGAATTCATGGAGATAAAGTTATCAGATATTCCCATCAATGCCTGATGAAGACATGAAATTTGTAATTAAACTTAGTGAACAAGACACAAAATTTTTGCGTTAATTTTAAAAGCACAGATGGAAGATTAAATTGTTGATCATCTCTGTAATTGTCAGATAGAATTGCAGAGACAGAAATTATTGTTATTGGTGACTAATAAAAAATGAAAACTAGCAGAGTAGTTACTACAAAAAGTGTCTGTGATACACTCAGTGTTCTCCAGCTACATATACTAATACATAAATATTGTTTAAATAGAGTTGCTGTTGTAAAATAATGTTGTCTTTGTTTTTATTGAATCCGTGTCTGGTTGCTCTGTATTTTCTGGTATTCTATTTGTTTCTTTTAAATATAACAATTTTTGTTCATGATAAGATAATCTTAGTTTGCTCAACTGCCTTAGATAGAAGTGTGAAAATAAAAAACAAGATGGACTGGATGAGCTCTGATGTTTGGGTATATATTTTTTGAAATTTTACAAATAAGCAATTGTGTGTATTAATAGTTTAACTAGAAAACTAACAAATGCAGGTGAACAAATAAGTCATCAAAAGCTCTGAATGCTATCTATTATCCGTTTCCAATGTGCACAGGGAGCATGAAAATTTTAATAAAAAACTTTCTTCTCCACCTGAACTTTTCCACTTTCCAAAATAAAATACCAATTTTTATCGTTGTTTGCACTCATACCATGTGAGTTTTTATTAGAAACAATTGTAATAAGAAAAAATGATTTATTTAGTATATAACATACTTGACTTTAGATATTCTTGAATCAACAAAAATAAGGCAAATACAAGAAGGTATTTTACACTGAAGTTATTTACAAGATAGATCTCACACCATGTAACTTTCAATAAAGACATAACAAAAGTTTGTCAAAAGCATGTGATTGAGTAGAAATCTCAAAAATCACCATTAAAAGAGCTCCAAAAAAGAAATTTCAGTTGCCCATGACAAATCCATTTGGAACACAAATGTTTATTGAGATCCCTACACCCATAAGGAAAAGGAAAATATGATTTATTTGTCTCTACATAGTAATCATTGTTTTCACTACTCTCTAGTCAATTTGTAAAGTATGTCACAACTGAAATTAAGGTAATTCTATCAAGATTCACCTGTATATGATAATGTTGTATTTTCAGAATATATCTGTAACCAAACCATGATTCTGGCCCCACAAACATCTGCAATGCATTCAAAGCACAAGAAAATGCATCAGCAGAACAGTAAAATTTCATGATACAAGTATTCAAAATAGATGTAGTTAATGATGAAAAACAAGATAATAGTGACATCAACTCAAACAACAATTAAATTAAAAATCAGAGGCTCATTCTAGCTCAAGTACAACTTTGAGTTCATAAAATCAAGAAAATTGAATTGATTTTAAAATGAAAACAATTTTGACAAAATGTAACATTCAGTTGTGAATTTCTAAAATGATTTTTTTATTAAAAATCTTAACTTAAAATATATTTTAAACATAATATCAGTAGTAATTACTGTATATTTAGGGCAACAATGAATTTTTCACATTCAATTTATCAATAATAACAATTGGACTTCACAGTTGCAATGTTTTCAGTGAATTACTAGGTCATTTTTGTCTTGGGAAGTTATTCTTTATAATTTGTGTATTACTTTCAGTAATTTATTTGTTGTTATTCTTGATTTGTGTTTAACTCATCTGGGAATAACTCAGTATGCATATTCATGATACCACACTAGTCCAAAAGTTATTCTCAAACAAGAGTTGAATTTATTTTGAAAAAAAAAAATGAAACACCTAATTATTCTTCAGCTGTAATGGCTTGTCTTTTCAAAAATCTCATTTATATTAAATAAGA